>CAKJTD010000101.1:457678-750509 GCA_917499995.1 Ichneumon xanthorius
AAAAGAATTTTGTGTGAAAAATATGATTTTGTAACCGAAAGTTAAAATTTCTTCAGATACTCCTAGACAGATCGACAAATCCATAGATCGACGATCCATAGATCGACAGATCCATAGATCGACAGATCCATAGATCGACAGATCCATAGATCGACAGATCCATAGATCGACAGATCCAGAGATCGGCAGATCCAGAGATCGACAGATCCATAGGTCGACAGATTCATAGATCGACAGATCGAACTGAATGAACGAGTATGAATGGATGAATGACTCCATAACTATCCATCCAGAAGTATTCATTCAATCATCTATACATAACCAACCATAACTCGGGCAGCAAACTTCGTACTCGATGAAAGTCGCGCGCTTCTCTCCTTTATAACAATATATACTACTTTACATAGCAAAATATACTTCTTTTCTCGATGATGCTCGTCGACCTTCGTCGAGTATCCTCGATGACCCGACCAAACCCTCACCAAAGAAATGAATGTTCAAACCAAAAATGATGTTTCGCTTAGATGAAGTTGTTTTCACTCGAAAAACGTGATTTTAAAACCAAAAGGGACTTTTACCCTAGATGATGTCCATTCCAGTCTAAAATACTATAACATGCCACAGGAGAGGAAATTACGTATTTTCACCGAGTGTGAAGTTTGATGCCCGAGCGAGCGACGGCAGAAATTCACACGAGGTAAAAATGCATCTCCTCCATTGTGGCATACGAAACTTTTTTTGCGATTGCGTTAAAATAACCACATTTCTTGCGTCGCAAAATCATCATATTCGCCAATGACAATTACTCCCTCGGGAGTAATAGAGCTTCCAGAGCGAGTGATGACCCCTATTACTCCCTAAGGAGTAACGAAATTGTATTCCGTGAACAAGTCTCACGTACCTTGATGGATTCTCCCGTATACTCGTTGACCTTCGCTGATGCTGAGAAACGCTCGCTGACCGATGATTCCACAGATCCTCGTCAACCTTCGGTGATGTTTTTAGATTGTCGTTGTCACTCTTGTATATACTCACAAACACAATCACTATTATTCACTACACATACAAAAATAATATATCTTTTACGAAGAATATATAACTTTTTCGTTGCTCTCTGTCATACGCCGGAATAATATGACAGGAATAAACAAAGAAGGCTCATGATTCAAGGTCTGCTCTTTTTTTTATGATTTCCAACGACTTCATTTACTCGACTCTCTATGAAACCGATGTTCACATACGCTGCCAGAGAAGAGAGTTGGTTTAAAAATAATTAAATCGACGAATTCGTCAGTCGCACGGAACTCGCGTGTAAGTGCGAGTTCCATACGACCGATGAATTCGTCGGTGCGTTTAGTGGATAACCGCTAAACGCACCGTGGGCAAATGTAATCTTTATAAAAGTAATTGGTTGCGAATGCACGGTATGCGGTGTGTTCGATAGAAAAAATTGATGGATGGACGGATGGATGGATGGATGGATGGATGGATGGATGGACGGATGGATGGATGGATGGACGGATGGATGGATGGATGGATGGATGGATGGACGGATGGACGGATGGACGGATGGATGGATGGATGGATGGATGGATGGATGGATGGATGGATGGATGGATGGATGGATGGATGGATGGATGGATGGATGGATGGATGGATGGATGGACGGACGGACGGACGGACGGACGGACGGACGGATGGATGGATGGATGGATGGATGGATGAATATGAATATTATACATTTATTAAAAAATACTGTCCTTTTTTATATACTTTTGCATGTTGTTTAACATAATTTTTTGAAGAGTACAATTGTTTTATTCGACACTTTGTTCTCATAATTTGATTGCTTTTTAGCGAATGAAATACCATTACAAATGATCAAATTATTAAAAAAAAAACATAAAAATGTCCACGATATTATTCTCCGTCAAGTTTCGTCATGTCTTTGATCCTGCCGCTCTCATCCTTCAGTCTGCTCTCGGTCCTCGCTCTCTCTCGCTCTTCTCATTGTTCTTCGTCTCTCATTTCCTCGTCCTCTTTCTCCTCCACTCGTTCGTCTTGATGATACGAAACTCCGACCATTTTCTGGTCTGTCAATTCCGTTTGATAGTCCCGATTGAGCCGTGTCATCACCGACAATTCTAAATAAAATACAATAAAAATAAATCCTACAATACATGATTATTTAATGTTATCAGATATACAATACACGCACAGAATGTCCGATGGGATTCTACCCGTCTGGATCGCCTGTTCGATTCGGTCGGCGTCCCATCCGTCCGAATCTATTATTCCAAAAAATAAAATAAATAACTCTACCGACATATATATAATAAAGAAATGTTATTCTAATAAACTCACTATTGCGAAATGTTGCCACCATTTCTTCATCCTCTGCACTCGTCCCGTTATTATTCATAATATATATCCTCGCTGCCAGATACAACTGTCAAATGAATATAACAACATTTTCACGCACAACGTTCATTTGTTTATCAGTCTATGGAATTTTGTTATATTCAACTGATACTTGATCCTACCTATGAGAACATTATCAATGATAATGGTTCTTTTTGTGTTTCGAGACGTAATACAGGCATAATATGTAGATATACGCGTATATGTCAGTACACACGAGTTTTATTGAATACATATATTTCTCCAGACGGACGGATGGACGACTGGATCGCTGCACGGACGGACATGAAACTTTTTACCTGATTTCAGAGAATACAATTTGTATTTATTCGGGTTCAAATGTCAATTTGATGTCCATTGTATTATCAATCGGTCCGAAATCGACAATGGTACTCTCTTTGCGCAGTGCAATATCAAACGCCGATTGATACACTGGATTATGTCTAAATAATCCTAACCGAGGGATGGCCACAACATTCTGTATCAGAAAAATCTGCAATTTACATAAAAAAATTAAATTTATGTCATGTATCAAATCATATAACAATATTTCTTACCCTGTTCAGTTTCAAAACATCCAAAAATTTTGTTATGTCGTCATTAAACGCCACCAAATTTGCCACGAGTCCATTACTGGTACTTAAACGTGTTATACCCCGAATTATTTTTATCTACTAAAATGAGAGAAATATTAAATAAATTGAAGAATACATTGGGAAATTCTTACTGACAAATCCACCGCGTCGCAAAGCCGACACGCGTAGGAATTTGCCGAGTAAGTATCGGACGATGCTCGGTTAATGCACCCGGCATCGACAAATCGCGCCGAGTATGAATCACGATGCTCGATTCTATATGCCCAAATATGGGCATACTACAAAATTGCAGACGTATCAATTTGCACCTCGCTGATCGCGATCGGGAAATTGACAGTCTGAACTCGACGAGAGAACAGAGAGGTTGGTCTCAGGTTCAGGCTCACGTTCAGAGAATTTAACAACTGTAATACGAAATATTGACGACGAAGAAATTCATTACAACTTTTGAATAAAACTTGTTATTTAGTTTGTGTAAACAAACTTGAGTTTTTACTCTTAATTTGGCAACGATCCGAAATTACCTTTTAAATTATATTTGTTGACCTCGCGTACAACAAAATTGGTGGCAGCGGTGGGATCCGCCAAAAGTCTTGTAACCAAACTTAACAAGTAATCAACGACGGCAAGTGCCGAAAAGACCAGTGCCAACGTCAGCATCGACACGCACAGAAAAAAAAAATTATTCACCCACACCGGTGACATCGAGTCTCGACAACGCGGACGTTGAAAGGAGACACCGACGCAAGTTCAACACGCAGACGTTGAATTGCGAGTAGCCGAGCCCGACACACAGACGTCGAGGCCACGACGGAAACAGAGACAACCGCCATCCCGAGGATCGATGAGGAGAGACCAACCCAGGAGTCCCGAGGACTACCGGAAGGATCAGCAGCATCCAGGAAGGACGACAGCAGCTCGTCAACGTACAATCCCGAACGAGAGGAAGGACGAAAAATCCGCAATGTGGAAAATTCTACTCCTGTAAGTGGCAGTCACAATTTTAGCTTGCGAAAATGAAAGCCAGTTAGGGATATATGTCCGACGACGATCGAGCGAGATCTTTAAAATTACCGGGTACAAGAGTACTGTCAAGGTCACTAGATTCATTCATAAATAATTTCCTAAATTTCGAAACCGTAGAGCCGGAGGAAAACATCCATCCGAAAAAGCGCGTAAAATCGTCCGGGTTAGAGCTAGCGTCACCCGACACCTCGCGCGAAACCGAACACGAGTATTACGATACTGTCGAAACCGAAAGGAATTACGGGATCAACTTAATAGATTTTTCTTTGCTTGATAACACCGTGTCAGAACCTCCCGAAATGCCGGACGCCGTCGTACACATGACGTTGAAGGAGGCTAGGACATTAATTCCGCGTTTCGACGGGTCAAAACCCGAGGAGGTAGACGATGTAATAAACGCTTACGAATACGCTGACGAACAGGTAGCCGTGGCCGACAGACCCGACCTGGTGAAAGCCGTGTTAAAAACAAAAATCGTAGGGAAAGCCGCTAAAGACATAAAATATGAACAGATAAATTCTTTCAAAAAATTCAGGGAAGAAATGACCGCACTGTACGGGACGCAACGGACAGTCGCCGCGTTACAAGTAGAATTCAATACAAGCAAACAGAAACCGAACGAGACAGTATTAGCGTTCGGACAGAGATGAGAAAAAATTATGATGGAACTAATAGACGCGAGTACTATAAACGAGGACACGGATGTCAAGAAACAAACGATCGAGGGATATATCCGTCAAATGGGCCTCAATAACTTCGAGAGGGGGCTCAGGCGCGAATATCAGCTGATCGTTAAGGCACGCGGTTTTGCGGACCTCCAATCGGCCATGAAGGGGGCCATGGAGGAAGAAAAAACGGTACAGGGTAACGACTCCATAAATAAACAAACACATGGGGATAAAACCGCTCAGAAATGCCATAACTGCGGTAAACCAGGGCACTTCGCCAGGGAGTGCCGGGGGCCAACGGGACGGTCCAGCTTACCCGCTCCCGGGGCAAGACGATCCCTAAATACTGTCGACATAATTTACAACTATTGCAAAAAGAAAGGGCACGTCTACAACGAGTGCCGAGGACGCTTGCGCGACGAAGCCGCAGGTAATCAGAGCCCGGGAAATAGTGGAAATAACGGAAATAATAATTCCCGCGGAAGAGGAAATTATCGAGGTCGAGGAAATTACCGCGGACGAGGAAACTACCAGGGGCGAAACAATTACCAGGGTCAAAATAATTGGCAAGGCCAAAATAATTGGCAAGGCCAAAATAATTGGCAAGGCCAAAATAATAATCCAGAACAAGGAAACACCCCTGCACCCGAGACAGAGAAGAAAACCCTGGGGATGCTACGCCTGAACACCCTCACCGCGTGGGGAAGCGAGAAAAAACCTCGCGAGACGATACGCCTATACACGGTAGACCTGCCAACGCCGAGCGAGACAGCAAGCGATTTCCACATCGAATCGCCGGTAGCAAACATTGGCATCCTCACTCTCAAGGCCGACACAGGAGCTCAGTGCAGCATCCTGAAAGAATCCGCGTTGACGTCCGACACTCCGATCGAGGAAGCCGCCGTCGACCTAGCAGGTGTAGCGGGTAAAGTAATAAAACCCTTATGCCGCGCTCAGGTGACACTGGACACCCCGACAGTCGCGATAAAACACTGGTTTTACGTCGTAGGCAACGACGTACCGCTTAACGTCGACGGATTGCTCGGAATGGAATTTATCAAAAAACACAAGGCCGACATGTTAGGGGGAGAAATATTTAAATTATACGGACACTGTATGCCACTAATTGACGGGGCAACCACCGTAAATTTCCCCCCTCGAAGCGAACATTTATTGCATGCGAAAACACGCAGCAAATTTATAGGACTCGTCCAAAAAATCGAAATAGGCGAAGGAATAATTCTGGGGTCCTGCGTCACACCGCCGAAGGGAAACAGCTGCGTCGTGAGCATCGTAAACACGACGGAAAAAGAAGCACGGGTGCAGCGACCGACCGTCACGCTCGAACCGCTGACGCTGACCGAGCTATCAGGCGAAGGTGACACCGAGGCGCTCCAGATAAATACAATCGGAACGGCAAGCGGAGCGAGCCGTCTAGAAAAAATACGTGAAGAATTACGGACTGCTCACCTGAATGAGGAAGAGCGCAAATCGCTCATAGAAATATGCGAAAATTATGAGGATATATTTCACCTGGAGGGGGACAAACTCCAATGTACGGACAAGGCCGAGCACACCATACCGCTCCAGGAAGGGACTCGACCGATCAAGGTCAACCCATATCGACTACCCGAGGCCCACAAAAAAGAAGTCCAAAAGCAAACACAGGAAATGTTAAACGATGGCGATTACATTGGCTTCAACCGAGTAGAAGCCAATGTAATGGACCGCTATTGGTAGTAGCAAAAAAGCCCGATGCCACGGGAAAAGCGCGTATGAGAGTTGTCGTAGACTTCCGAAAACTAAACGAAGCTACGATTGGAGACTCCTACCCACTGCCCAATATCACCGAAATATTGGACCAGTGGGAAAGGCACAGTATTTTACCACGCTCGATCTCGCCTCAGGATTCCATCAAAACCGATGGCAGAGAGCGACAAAGAAAAAACGGCATTCTCAACACCACAAGGGCACTTCGAGTACACTCGTATGCCCTTCGGCTTAAAAAACGCACCGTCGACTTTCCAAAGACTGATGAATTCCGTATTGTCTGGGCTGCAAGGGGTAAAATGCTACGTATATTTAGACGACATCGTAATCTACGGAACAACGCTCGTGGAACACAATAAAAGACTAACGGAAATTTTCCAACGACTCCGAGAAGCCAAGCTGTCGATCCAGCCGAGAAAATGCCATTTCCTGAAAAAAGAAACCCAGTACCTCGGGCACGTCATATCTGAAAAGGGAGTAAAACCAGATCCTGAAAAAATCATCGCTGTAAAAAATTTTCCTACGCCAAAAAACGTTAAGGACGTACAATCATTCCTAGGGCTAGCAGGATACTATCGAAAATTTATTAAAGATTTCGCGAAGACAGCCAAACCTCTCTCCGAGCTAACCAGAAAAGAGATAAAATTCGAATGGACTCCGAGGCAAGACGAGGCCTTCGAGAAATTAAAAACAACGCTGACAACGGCACCGATCCTATAGTACCCGGACTTCGAGAAACAGTTCGTGGTAATGACCGACGCATCAGATAAGGCCATAGGAGCTATCCTATCGCAGGGCGAGGTAGGTCAAGACCTACCCGTGTGCTACGCGAGCCGCACACTCAACAAAGCCGAGCAAAACTACACGACGACGGAAAAAGAATTGCTCGCCATCGTATGGGCGACAACACAATTCCGACCATATATATATGGAACCCGTTTCAAGGTGGTTACCCACCATAAACCCCTCACGTGGTTATTCGGGGTAAAGGATCCAGGATCTCGGCTCATGCGTTGGAAAATCAAATTATCCGAGCATGACATCGAAATACATTATAAAGCGGGAAAAATTAATACGAACGCCGACGCTCTTAGTTGAATATACACCACGACGCGAGCGCAAGCGAGAAAACAAGCCGGAGACAGCGAAGCGGCAGGTACGAACGACCGCACAAAGAGGAGAGCCGAGAAGAGAGAGAGCGCACTAGTGGACGACGAGGAGGCCGATACCGCTGCGAGCGCGCAAGGGAGAGGGGAGCTGTGCGACGGAGAGAGCGATACCCGTGCCGACAGCGGGGCAGCGTGCACGGACAGCCGCACAAAGCGGATGAGCCAAGAGCGGGACGCGGAGCACGGAGAGGCAATCCACCGGCAGCTAGAGTATAGCGGCGACGCGCAACCCGATGCTTCCGACGAGGATAGCCGCAGCATAGGCGGAACCTGTCCCGACGAGGTAGAGCGCGAAAAAATAATACGCGAATATCACAATGCCCCTCTGGGTGGACACCAGGGCACGGCGAGAACGCTCCAGCGCATCCAGCTCCAATATCGCTGGCCAGGCATGAGAAAGGAAGTCGAAAATTATATTTCGAAATGCAAGAAATGCCAAACAAATAAAATATCTCCGAGAGGAAGGGCACCGATGGTCATCACCGACACACCGAGCCGAGCATTTGAAAAATGCGCTGTCGATATTGTTGGACCACTGACCGAAACCTCCGCCGGAAATAAATGCATCCTCACCTTTCAGGACGCCCTTACGAAGTACAGCGCTGCAATACCTTTAAAAAATCAAGAGGCTAAAGAAATAGCCAAAGCCCTCGTGACCGAAATAATATGCCGCTACGGTACCCCAGGTACCGTAGCGGCACCGTTCTGTCCGACCAAGGGACGAACTTCCTCAGCGACACATTTAAAGAAATGAGTAAGCTATTAAAAATAACGAAAATCCAAACTACGGCATATCACCCCGAATCCAACGGCGCCCTGGAACGGTCCCATCGAACCCTCGCCGAATATTTAAAAAATTACGCCGACGAGGACCAGGAAAACTGGGACGAGTGGTTACCATACGCGATGTTCACTTACAACACTACGCCACACACAGCCACGGGTCTCACGCCGCACGAGCTGGTGTACGGTGCCCGAGCGGAGATACCGACGGCGCTGAAACAAGAGCCGCGACTCACCTACACCTACGAAGACTACGTGAATGAATTAAAAGAGCGTTTAAGAATAGCGTGGAAATTCGCCGGATCCCATTTAATCGCCGCGAAAGAAAAATCAAAAATAAATTATGATAAAAAGAGCAAAATAATCGACTTCAAAGTGGGAGACAAAGTCCTCGTGTACGAACCCACTGTACGACGGGGCAGATCAGCTAAATTAACCCCGAAAAAAATCGGACCCTACGAAATAATTGCTAAACAATCTGCAGTAAACTACACGATAAAAAAGGGAAAGAAATCCGTAAAAATTCACGCGAACCGACTCCAGCATTTTGTGGAGTCCTAACCTGGACCCACATACGGCGCGGAGTATAGACATACACCAGGCAAAATAAAATAAAATAAAATAAGATCAAATAAAATAAAATGAAATAAAAATATCTACATCTATATATTAACTCTGAATAACGCAATAAATATCAAACGCAATAAATAAATAAAATCAACACAATCAATTAAGGTTTAACAAAACCATAAAAGGGAAAAACCCCTTAATTTATTATAACGTCCACTAAATTACATGGAACAGGCACCATCCCGATAATAACAGACGGGACACCACCAACGGTCCTCTTCAAAAAGGGAGACAAGGCCGATAAAATCAGGATATGGCTCCAGCTCCCCGCGGAATACTCCGTCACCCCAAAGGGCGTCGATGGCCACCCGCAGGCGACGGCGAGCAGGACGAACCTCCAAGGCACGGCGAAGGAAGATTGTCTCCGGGGAGAGCACCCTCGGAGGAAACATCGCCAGCTGAAGGGAAAAAAAAAAAAAAAAAACGAAAAAATAAAAATAAAGAAAACAACATACGAAAACGAAACAAACGAAACGAAAATAAAGAGTACGCAAACTCACAACCTGCCTCCGCAAATTCACGGGCATACCCGCTCCTCCACAAACAATCACTCGATAGCTGTCCATAATTAGTGACAAAAAATGGGACACTTCGAACTAAACGCAACGAGAGTTGAATGAAGAATGAGGCAGAGACAGACGCGACGGAACGCGAGAATTAAAAAACTGCTGAATAGGGTCGAAAAAAAAAAATTCTCCACGTACGCACTCAACTTAGAAAATTTTATCCGTCTTCCAGACTCACGGCACTGTCAGGCCACCAGGAGGCGGCGACGACTACCAACACTGCAGCGTATGAAATACGAAGATTCAACAACGCACCGAGGATATTCTACGAGGAAATCGGAACCCTCAGCGTCGCCCAGGATATATGGAGACTAGTGATAAACTTGGATTTAAAATCGCTACGTGTGAGAGAGCAGGAAATACTAACGAGTTTAAGGGAATTAGAAAAACTGTGCAGGAACCAAACATCATTTGATTTCTTGTGCTCCATACTTGATACCACGCTCACGGAAATGAACGGCCGGATAGTCGAGACAATGGACGTACTACAGGAAATATTAAACAAAAATCGACGAGACCGCAGAGGACTGATAGACGGACTAGGGACTATAGTAAAATCAATTACCGGAAATATGGACGCGACGGACGCCGTACGCATCGACAATGAAATACAAGCTATACAGTATAAACAGAAATCGATCGCAAAAGTAATGCAAGACCAAATTCAAATAGTCGAAACGGCCTTTAATGTTTTTAACCAATCAGTCAACCACATCGAGGAGAACGAGAAAGCACTAAAAAACATAGTAATCAAAGTCGAACAGTGCATTAACTATAAAGTTTCCTCCATAATAGTCAGACAACAGTTAGACGAACACATAAACGCGTTAGAAGCAGTAATCGAATCTTTACTCGATGAGGTACTCGAACTGATAAGCTTTGTGTCCAACCTGTCGCACGGAATAATAAACCCAGACGTAATAACGCCAAACAAGCTAATAGAGTATCTTACTGACGTGCTCCCACACATACCAAGGGGTCGAAGCTTCCCCACATCGATAGTGCGGAGCGAGGCGCACAACCTGCTCGAGATAGCAGAACTCAAGGCCTTCAGCCGACGCGATGCAGTAGTAGTAGTGGTCGAGATACCGCTGGTCGGGACGCAAGAATACCGCGTCAGCAAAGCGTATCCGTTACCGACACGCGCCGCGAACCACACCTACCAATATATCGAAACAAACGCCGAACCCGTAATAGTAGATAGAGAACACCAACGCTATATAAAAATGTCCGAGGCAGAGCTCGACAAATGCAAGCATAAACAAAGTAGATACATATGTAAGCCGCATCATTCGTCATTATCTATAAACGAAGACGCACCCTGCGAGGTGGTAACCTATTCTAACCTAGACAGTGCACACACCGAATGCGCAAAACGAATTGTAACACTAAAAAGACCCATAATAATAACTATGAAACAACCAGGTAGATGGCTGTACGTGACTCCCACGACAGAGACCGTCGAAATTAAATGTTATAATCAACCCCAGAAGTATGAAAAACTTCAGGGTTCAGGTATACTGGCTTTGATAGGGAAATGTACCGTGACTGCCAAGGATTATAAAATAGAAACGGTACGACGAATTACGCAGAAAGTGTTCGATACATACTTACCACCATTTAACATAACATTAAGCATCAGCGAACATGAACTTATACCGAAAGTGGACAGTGCGAGTGAACAGTTAAAATTAAAAAGGGTTATAAACAACCCACAGGAATTAAACCAAATCGGTATGCGAATTCAGCAAGTAAAAAAGGACTTAGAAAAATTACAAAGGACGACAACCAATATTATTATACCATAGGTGGATATTCAATAGGGACAATAGCACTTGTAGCGCTAATTATTTTCATTATATACAAATACATTCCAAGACAACGAACGACTATCGAAGTCGTAACACCACCGGAGGAAGTAGAGCTCAGCCATACCGAGAGCGCCAAAACGGAAATCAACAATCGGTAACCTCCGGGTAGGGTTTCAACGAAATAAGCAAAGTACTAGCACGATCTAGAAAAATAAATCGTGTACAACAAAAAAAAAGAAAAAAAAATCATTAATAATAATAATAATAATAATTTTCGTTAACATGAATAACTGGGAACTATAAATAATTAAATAAACAAATAAAAAATAAATAAATAAATAAATAAAGGAAACATTGGAATTGTAAATCAACGAATGCAGAAAAATGTAGAGCGAAGAGTGAATGAACCGCGCAGCATACAGCTGAGTGTCACGAGAGTAAAACATGAGCCGATACCTGACCACACCAACAATAACAGAGGCTGACGCACGGCGTCGAGCCAAACGAAAAAATCTCGTAAACTCAATTTTTTCTTTTTAAGGGGGGAGGAATGTTATACCCCGAATTATTTTTATCTACTAAAATGAGAGAAATATTAAATAAATTGAAGAATACATTGGGAAATTCTCACTGACTTACCGCGTCGCAAAGCCGACACGCGTAGGAATTTGCCGAGTAAGTATCGGACGATGCTCGGTTAATGCACCCGGCATCGACAAATCGCGCCGAGTATGAATCACGATGCTCGATTCTATATGCCCAAATATGGGCATACTACAAAATTGCAGACGTATCAATTTGACGTATCAGAATTGACAGTCTGAACTCGACGAGAGAACAGAGAGGTTGGTCTCAGGTTCAGGCTCACGTTCAGAGAATTTAACAACTGTAATACGAAATATTGACGACGAAGAAATTCATTACAACTTTTGAATAAAACTTGTTATTTAGTTTGTGTAAACAAACTTGAGTTTTTACTCTTAATTTGGCAACGATCCCAAATTACCTTTTAAATTATATTTGTTGACCTCGCGTACAACACCGCAAGGTATCTTTTGTTGGACGCGGTAATAAATACCGGATAAATTGCGGTCAAAAAACCTACGATACGTCTATAAAGAATTGGGAATTGTGTTGCGATTATTCTCGGAGGTTATTATCATGAAATCAACATTTAAAATATATAAAAAGAGTATAATAATGAAAAGAACGTTGTCGCATCAACTTACGCAATTCGATCGTAGAGACGTACTCCCCTCAGTTCATCTATTCTGGTGTACTCTATAACGTACCCTTTATCCATTGTGTATTTTTAAAAAACCAAATATATCGACTATGACGTTTAAGAAAGAACAAATGAAAAGGTTAGTCCTCTGTCAAATTTCATTGCAACTTCATATTCAATATATCCTGGCCTTTCAGTAATGCGCTCAGCTCATTGTTCCCCAGACCGACGAAGCTTGGGAGTAAAAAAAATGCCTACATTTAACCCGTATTACACCCGGAAACATGAAATATAATATTTCACTGAAATTGTAAAGTACATATAAAAGCCGTAATTATTTCTTACACGGAGCATATGAGAGAAAAAAATACGTCCGATAGAGTGGTCGCGTATACTCACGTACACGCGCGCGCACACGTGCACACATTTCACCCGTAATACGACTTGAGAAGGCAGAACGTGAAATGTCCTCAGCACTTCGATCCAGCTTCGAGATAAAATATTTCCGAATCAAGACGTTCCGCAACGATCTATCGCTCTCATTTGTTGTTCTTCCGACGGACCCAACTTAATAATGGAAAAAATGGTCACATTTGGCTCGTATTGCGCCCGGAAACACGAAAAACAAAATTTCACAGAAACAGTAAAATACACACAAAAACTGTAATTATACATTTTTCGGAGCATACAAAGAAAGAAAATACATCCGATAGAGTGCTCGCATGTACTCGCAAATATACGCGCGCGCACGTGCACACATTTCGCGCATAATACGGCTCGAGAAGCCAGAACGTGAAATGTCCTCAGCACTTCGATCCAGCTTCGAGAGCAAATATTTTTGTATCGAGACGTTACGGGGCGGTTCAATGCTCACATTTAATGTTCCTCAGACGGACCCAAGTCAATAATACAAAAAATGACCACATTTGACATGTATACGCCCGGAAATATGAAAAAACATCATCTCACTGAAATTCTAAAATACACAAAAAAAACCGTAATTTTTTTTTCAGAGCGTATGAGGGAACAAAATACGTCCGATAGAATACACGCGTGTACTTGCATATACAGGCGTGTAGAAATGGATATATTTCGCGGGTAAAATGACTCGAGGGACCAAAAAATAAAATGTCCTCAGCACTTCGATCCTTCTTCGAGAGCTAATATTTTCGAATAAGGCATTGTGCGGCGGTTGAGCGCTCATATTCGTTGTTCCCCAGACGAATGCAACTCGAGAGCGAAAAAAATGACCAAATTTGGCCCGTATTACACACAGAAGCACGAAAAACAGTGTGTCACAGAAGTTGTAAAATACACATAAATACCGATTTTTTTTTTTTTTCGACACATGAAGGGAAAAAATGCTTCCGATAGAGTGCTCGCGGATACTCGCATGCATACGCGTGCATACATAGGCATATTTCGCACGCGAATTATCGCGAGAGGCGAAAAAACAAAAAAAAATGTCAACTTTGAGACCAAATATTTTCGGATTGGCGCATGGAGCACCGGTCTGGCACTCATATTCGTCGTTCCCCAGACGGACACTACTCGAAAATACAATAAAAAGAGGGGGTCAGAAAATCACGAAGATTATTATATATAATAATAATAATTATTAATAATTTATTTATTATATTGATTTATTATTATTATTTTATTTTTTTAGTTTTTGTTTAATCCGTATATACGTCGGATGTATGATATCATAATTATTTTCTTCGATTTTTTAGACCGAGAGTTAATAATGTGAATAAAAGTCCAGTGGTTCGGTTCTGTATTTGTTCTTATGCCTTGGCCGTTGACGAGTCTGAGATTTCTATTGACTCAGCTTCTTCGATCTTGTCCTCCTTCGCCTCGGATGAATTCGATATTCCTTCGTAATCACTCATATTTTCGTAGTTCGGTGATGAATCTCCCGTGTCGTCTGATCGGATAGCTGTTGACGAACTATTGAGAATAACTTTCTTCAATTTTATCACATTGTCAAGGGCGCATTTATAGCTCGCATTCAAATGTACTCCATGTTATATGCAGTAGTGATTTGGCCCTGGTAGGTCACAAGGTGAAGGCCCGTACAGTTGACAATTGATGAGCTCACAGTCACTTATGTCTCGTAAGAATTCCAACTGGAGTTGACCATAAGTGTAGACTCGGCTGGCAGTGCGTAGAACCCTGTGTAGTCTCTGGAACATCCATGAATATAGGACGTCTCCGTCTTCCCATTCCAAACCGTGTTCGCATCGCGTAGTACACAGATTTTCGTTTCTTATTCTTTTCTTTAAATGATGCAAGAAGTACGGTGACTCCAATATCCACTGGTCAGTATGAGAGTAATTCATGGAGATTATAGCGATTTCCTTTGGGATTACTCTCCTGCTATTATCGATGAATCCTTGAATGCCTATGACGTATACTTGTCCACACATGATTATACTGTAGAAGAGTATATATACATGAGTGTTACATAACCCCTGTTGGTTTCTTGTATTTTGTATACAGGTTGTATACATGTGTTCGGTATGCGGGCAGACACATAATGAGACACGAGGTGTCTATGCGAACGCGTTTTTTGCGCGCGTGCGTTTGTGCACGTCGTCATCGCGTCGATCAATCCTCGATCCGTGCTGCTGTTACGAACCCGTAACCACACACAAGCAAAACATATGGTAGGCTCTCCCGAGCAGTATCTCAATACATCCGAGGAATGCACCTGCTAAAGAAATACATAGGCTCTCCCGAGCCTACATCTGTGAATGAATATAGTATGCGCCCCGCGCACCCGAATACTATGCGTTCAAACGAATCTCGTAGGGCAGAAACCATCCTTACCGAGCCGCATGCGCTAGCCCAAACTGAGATACACATATTCTTCTAGCCACGCGCCTCCCCCACTTAGTGGCTTCCCCACTAAGCAACCGCACGCGACACTTGCCGCCGCGGCGCGAGCTAAGATGCTTTTATCTAGCCGCCGCACTGGTGTGCAGGGCCAGCGGCACCCTAATTCTATTAGATCAAAGCGTGCCGCCCGAGTGCATCTATGCATGCTTTCCCCACTCTTTTCTCCCACTAATTTTTCGATGGTCATAATTAATAGATATTATGTGACACTTGTCGCGCCTATACTGGACCGAAACTCTAGGCGCCGCCCAATAAGAGGGGACCACTACCGAAAATCTCCCACCAATTCCCTTAGAACAAACGCACCGCCTAGACACATCTCTAATTTATGAGGAAGATGCATTAACCCCACCATGCTACTCAACTAGCCATAAGAAGTATAGGAAGCGATTTAGTATAAAAAGCCAACCTTTTACGGCAAGAGCAGTTATTCTACCAGCCTCATAAGCTGCAACACTTCGTTTACCCTGTACGGAGCGAGCAAGGCTCTGTTCGACGAAAGTTCAGATAGCCCTGCGCGGCTACGTCTCGACGCTCTCTCGGAGCAGCCCTGCGCGGCTGAGTTCAACGCTCTTGCGGAGTACGATCTAGTCGAAAGTACCGCAACTACTGTATCGACGCATCGACGTTTAATAAAGATATATTTTGTGAGTATTTAAAACAGTTCTACAACTCTTCGTATTTTCCTGCATGCTCTGCACCACGTGCTATAAGACTCACGGTCTCAGGCACCCTGTCAGCGCATCGTAAATCTTAGGCAGTAGAAGGCGAGGTCTCTGTCCCCGATGTAAAGGGCCAACGCCTTGACTCGAAAGAGAGACCGCCGTTACGTTCACTCAGCGCGAACTCGTCAAGAGCTCACCCGGACGTAACACAAATAAATTTTTGGTGTCAGAAGTGGGATTTGAACGCCCTTACTGCCATGATAATGAAGAATGACGCTTGACAGAACGCCACAGAAAGGCACTGCAGAAGAGACACCGGAAGCGAATAATCCACGCATGAGCACAGCTCACGAGACTCGAACATTAAATAATACTCCACCAAGTACAAGTAACGAGGGGAATAACTCAAATCAAGAACAGGTAAACGATCGACCATTATTGGATTTGGATAATTCGATATTAAACGATCTGAACAACCCAAACGATCTGAATGATCAAGGAAATCTTGGTCAACAGGCAATACATCAACTCCAAGCATTACAAGTAGGTATCAACAATTTAGCTGCTAATATGGCTGCACCCGTACCGCCAGTGTCCGTCAAATACGCACTCGAAGCAGTTCCTATCTTCGACGGACACAACATTCCGTTGTCGCACTTTATCGAGGGATGCGAGGAGGCTCAACAGATGTTGCCCGCAGAGGCACAGGCAAACCTCGCACTAATACTAAGGAATAAACTGAGAGGAGAAGCACGCCGAGCGGTACATGGAGTGACACTTAACACAGTCCAAACATTTATGGAATTTCTGAAAACACTTTATCTCCCCGCAAAATCGGTGTATCAACTTCAAGGAGAATTGGGAAGAATATACCAATACGACAATGAAGCAGTTCTCACGTATTCCAATCGAGTAAAGGACATCGGAAATCGGATCAGCGACGCGTATAAACAGAACCACGATGGTATATTAGACGACGCGTTCAAACGCGGCCTCGATACCGATCTTGTAGAATGCTTCAATAGAGGACTCAGACCAGAAATCGAAAATAAAATAACAAGGGACCAATCATTCAGCAATAACATGAAGGAGGCAATCGAGATCGAGAGGAAGGAGCAAGCGAAAAATGTCTTGCGGAATTCACGTTCCTTCAAAACCAACACCTGGAACCAGCCTTCCACGGACCGCTATGCACGTAAAGATAAAATTCACCACATCAGGGAAAATAAACACTGCACATACTGCAATAGACAAGGACACACGACCGACGAATGTCGATCCCGTCCGAAAAATCCACAAACACAGGAAACAGCCGATAACGATGAACCACGTACGGAGCGTAATAACAGCCCGTGACAACAACAATACAATAATAATCTTCGTTATCAGGACACAAGAAGGAATCAAGGTTCAGGATACTCTTCAAACCAACGACAAACTTGTCGTTTTTGTAAATTTGCTGGACACACAATCGATAATTGCCGCAAATTGCAATTTTGGAATAACCAAAAAACACAGCGGAACGCCTCCCACTCAACAGCATATAATCGGACGAATGAGCCACCGGAAAATTCTCAACAACGTCCGGTAAGGTACACACGTCCAGAGGAAGCAAACAATCCAGCGACGAGAGTAGCGACAGCTCTGCTAAATCGCACGAGCAATGTACCAGTCGTTAAGGTAATATCTGAGGATTTCCTACAACCAACACTGTTGATGATTGACACCGGATCATCCCTGAATTTAATAAAAAGCAAACAAATAGCACCTCATGTGCAAGTCGACACGACAGATATTGTTCAGATTAGCGGCATAACAAAGGATTACGTCAGTACGCTAGGAAGAACGGAAATTCACATACTCGACTCCAGAGTCACTTTCCACCTGGTAAAAGACGATTTTCCTATCGAGGACGATGGATTGATCGGCACGGATTTCTTTCGTACATACCACGCCGACGTATCGTACTCAGATCGATGCCTGAGATGGGGCATGAATTCAATTCCATTTATGAAACTCGAAACAATAATAATTCCAGCCCGAACTAAGGGTCATTTCTACGTGCGAGTAGCCAACCCGGAAGTCAAGTTCGGCTATATACCTCGCCAATTTATCTCAGAAGGAGTCTATCTCGGCGAAGCACTCGTCGCAAATAATGATGGCAAGGCTCATCTATATCTTATTAATAGCACGGAGGAAGAAATCGAAGTAGCCGTGCCGGTTCTCAGCATAGAACCATACGAAGAGTTCATTGAAGACAATTTCAAAGAAAAAACAGATGCTACAAAAAGCGAAACAGAGGACACGCCAGCCCTACTTCACGTATTCGCCGGATCCAACCGACTATCGTCCGAAGGCAACGGGACACAGACGCCTCAACACAAAGATGGCACGCCAGCCCTACTTCACGTATTAGCCGGATCCAACCGACTATCGTCCGAAGGCAACGGGACACAGACGCCTCAACACAAAGATGGCACGCCAGCCCTACTTCACGCACTAGCCGGGTCCAACCAGCTACTGCCTGAAGGCAACGGGACACATACGCCTCCAGAAAATGCACCGTGCGGAGAGCACGAAGTGTCAACATATAAATCATACAAAGTGTCGGAATTATATGCGATTCCAGACGATCAAGCAAATAATGCAAGCTCACAAGAAGCACTAAATAAATCCCGCAACGCGGATGAATTAATCAAAGGCAAAACAAAAACGGCAAGCATCGTGCAAAAAGACGACCGAGTCTCAAAAATTAAAAGCCTATTACGCCTGGATCACCTGAATCCAGAAGAACAAGAGAGCATACAAATGCATCTTGAAGAGTTCCACGACGGGTACTATTTACCTGAGGAAAAATTAATGTCCACCAATGTTCTAAAGCATCGCATAATTACAACGGATGAAATTCCAATTAATTTTCGGCAGTACAGATACCCGCCGACTCTAAAAGAAGAAATAAATCCTCAAGTGAACGATCTACTAAATGGAGGTATAATACAGCCATCCAACTCTCCGTATAATTCACCTGTATGGATCGTCCCGAAGAAAGCGGACTCCCAGGGAAATAAAAGGTGGCGAATGGTACTTGACTACCGCGCCCTAAATGAAAAAAACTATTAGCGACGCTTATCCGCTACCACTTATAAACGAAATACTAGACCAGCTAGGAGGAGCTGTGTATTTCTCTACATTCGATCTCGCATCTGGTTTCCATCAGATCGAGATGCACCCGGAGGACAGGCATAAAACAGCCTTCTCCACACCATACGGCCACTATGAGTTTGCTCGAATGCCGTTTGGACTAAAGAACGTCCCAGCGACGTTCCAACGACTCATGAATCAGGTACTTACCGGAGTTCAAGGCTCCGACGCATTTGTGTACCTAGATGATATAGTTATTTATGCTTCTACACTAGAAGAGCATGAGTTAAAAATTGAGAAACTCATGAAGCGATTGAGGAATGCGCATCTGAAGCTACAGCCTGACAAGTGTGAGTTCTTGCGACGAGAAGTCGCGTATCTAGGCCACATAATAGGCAGAGACGGGGTCAGACCCGATCCAGCCAAGCTATCCGCAGTCAAAAATTTTCCAAGACCGAAAAATGTGAAAAATATTCGGCAATTTCTCGGACTAGCCGGATACTACAGATAATGTATAAGAATTCTGGCACGAGACCGTCCTTCTATGCTCGACCCCGAGGGGTCTCTCGCCCATCAAGAGCATACGCAACGAGCATCCTATCCACATTCATGCGATGTAGTATGCCAGCCCAGAATCCCCTCAACCTGAGGCGACGCAATTGTCACCTCCCCCGGGCTCCAATAACTGACCTAGTGGCTACCGTATGTCACTTTTCTGGTCTCACGTGTGGTTCGGTGGCCACACGGGGTAAACCAAAGCGAGGGCCCTCCACTCCTCGTCGGTCTCAACCTCCTGGTTCGTTTCACATATACGGTCTCCTTTTACTACATACACCACGACGGTCTAAGCCCGCTTCCGGCCAAGTCCGGAATCGGGAACCATATTCAGGAATACTCTTGGGAAAGGGCACCCAGAGCATCCTCCAGGATGTAACTTGCCAGAGGTCTATTAACCGGGTCTGCTTTTACGTCCGGTGCGAGCACATGCAGCGAAATCACCATGCGACAAAGCAATAGAGATCTCGAGCCAGATCGCGGTGGACACTCAAGCCCCGCACGCGGCTCTTGCGAGTCGCTGCGGGACACCAAGTCCATCCTCGTGGCACGCACAAGCAGTTACGAAGGATCGCCCCGTCGACCGTCGTGCGATCTTTTGACGTCAGGCGGTTCCTATCCCCGCATTGATTGTACACACGATTAGGCCGTGGATTTTTATGGCAAAAATCAAGACGCAGCGGCACGTTCGAATCCGCTACGCCACCAGATAAATCTGGATTTTATGGACGTTCGAGACGTGGCGGCTCTTTCGAGCAGGCCACGCCACCAGATAAATCTGGATTTTATGGACGTTCAAGACGCAACGGCACGTTCGAATCCGTTAAGCGCCACCAGCGACTTGGATTTTGTGCTCGGGGTTCGCGGGGTCGCAAGACCCGATGAAATGAGCAGCAGTGACCGAGCACATGAGTGGTGGTCCACCCCAGCTCGGCACACACCGCCCTATCCACCCCTGCGGTTAGCAGGATACTACAGGCGCTTCATAGATAATTTCTCTCAAATAGCCATACCCTTGACGGTCCTGTTAAAAAAGGACGCCGCCTTCAAGTGGTCCCAGCCGCAGCAAGCCGCGTTCGAGACGCTGCGAGACAAGTTATGCCAAGAGCCAGTGCTGCAATACCCTGACTTCACTAAACCGTTTATTGTTACAACGGATGCTTCAGGGACAGCAGTCGGAGGCATTTTAAGCCAGGGAACCTTAGGAAAGGATCGTCCCATCGCATATACGTCCAGAATACTAAATGATACCGAGCAAAAATATAGTACTTACGAAAAGGAGGCCGTAGCAATATTACACTCGGTCTCCCAGTTCAGACCCTACCTTTATGGTAGACCTTTTAAGTTAGTAACCGACCATAAGCCTTTGGTTTGGATTCACACTTCGAAAGACCCGACATCGCGTCTGACGCGTTGGCGTCTACGACTCGAGGAATACGAGTACGAAGTCGTCCACAAAGCAGGGAAAATGAATGTGAACGCTGATGCACTGTCTTGCAACCCTTGTGAGGACGCCTTGGGCGAGAGCGAGTTCGAGCCGCCAGTGCAGCATGTTTTCTCGATAGCGAAGCGTGCAAAGGCTTCTGCAGAGGGAGAAGAATTAGAGGAAGACGACGAACCACTAGCCAGTCGGCTACGTAAAAGACCCCAAGGAACGGCACCAAAGCCGCCTGCTAAGCCAGCCCCTAAGCGAGTCGCTAAGCAATCTCAAGAGGCTGCATCTGGATCCCATATCGAGGGAAAATTCGATGAACAAAAATCAAACGACGGACCCGTCGCATCGCGCCTACGAAGTCGAGAGAAAAAACAAATCTCAAGTACTACTCAGGAAAAACCTATCGTCAGAGCGACTCGACGGAAAGCTAGGCGAGAAGAATCACCCATCCTACCTGGAATAAGAGGTGAACCGCTTATGCCAAGGGATGCAAGAAATCGAGCCTCAACCTTCGCGAATCTCGACGAAGATGAAACTTTCAGCATATCCGGAGAATCGGAAGAATACATATTCGATCGATCAGATACGGATTCAATCAATAATTATCAACAACGCGAAACTGAAGAGAGGCCAGCGAAAACCAAAAGCAGCCTCCAAATAACAAACAACGAGCAGTTGTTTATGCGAAAGGATAATTATTTGTATTTCCTCTCGGAAACTGGAGAGCCCTGTGACGAAGGCTCCAGAATGCTAACCGAACGAAGCGCCGTACCAAAGTTCCGCGGTCTCGTCCCTTCCACGTAATGCATAAGGAATTAAAAAAGACTCTCATGGGACTCGACTTGCGCTCGATTAGCGTAGCAAAAACAAAAGAGATTAACGGAATACCATGGGAATATGTATTAACTACTCTAAAGAAGGCATTCGAGGATATATCGACGAAATTCATAGTCTGCTTGGGGATGATAAAATACCCAGCGCCAGAAGAACGAAAGGAAATTATGGGCGAGGCACACGCCTCAGCACTAGGAGGACACAAGGGTGTAACAAAGACGTACAACCGAATCCGCCAACGATACTATTGGGAGAATATGAAAGATGATATTCAAGAATACATCCAGCACTGCCTTCCCTGTCACTTGAAAAAATTAGTACGCATAAAAACTCGACAACCGATGATCATTACGGATACACCGGATTCAGCGTTCGACAAAATCTCTATGGACATAGTCGGACCCCTGCCGCGTACAGAAAAAGGCAATGAATACGTACTCACCATGCAGGATCTCCTCACGAAGTATTCACTCGCAGTAGCACTCCCGAGAGCTACTTCGGCCAACATCGCAGACGCTCTCATTAAACACTGTATATGCATCTTCGGCGCTCCGAAAATTATCCTCACTGATCAAGGTGCGAATTTTCTAAGTTCACTAATGAAAAGCGTCGCCAAGAAATTTAAGATTAAGCAATGCCGCACCACAGCATTCCACCCTCAGTCTAACGGGTCACTGGAGAGATCTCACCACTCTCTGGTGGAATACTTGAAGCAATACGTGAGCAGCGACGAAGAGTGGGATGAATGGCTAGAACTCGCCACTTTTTCCTACAACACGGGTGTTCACGAGGGCACGAAACACACGCCCTTCGAACTTGTATTTGGAAGACTAGCGCGCCAGCCCTCTTACGAAGCACCAGCCGTAGACGAAGAGGGAAGAACATATGCTGACTATCTCGTCGAGCTAGCAACCAAGCTCCACGATATACAGGGGATAGCTAAGAACCACTTAGTAGCCTCCAAGGAACGGTCAAAAAAATATTACGACCGCAAGGTGCACGCTTACGACTTCCATCTGGGCGACCACGTATACTTACAGCGAGGGAAAAAGCTGGGAAAATTCGGAGACCACTATACTCGTCCTCATGAAATAAAAGAGATTATGAGAGATGGAAATATAAAAATTAAAATCGGGCGTGAAACCCGAATCGTGCATCCCAATCGACTACGCTACTCTCACATTAATCTGGAGAATAGTAGCTGTGACGTACGGGCGTATGATACGTCGAAATAACCTCGTCGCGGGAAGAGCGACGAGTTTATATTTATTTATTCGGGATCGTTCCCGGTTCGTCCTTTACAGGACGTTTCCCGTTTTACTCGCGCGGGTCGCCAAATAAATCACGCGATAGATTTTGATGGTAGTTTAGTTTTAATTCTTTGAAGCGATTATTTCGTTATAATAAAATAGTAAGGCTTAGCTTCAGTTATTTTGGAGTGATTATTATGTTATAATAAAAATGACAAGTCTTAGCCGGCAAGGTCACACTCATACCATCACTCACAGACGCATACGCTCGTACTTACAGTGTTTTCCTAGTTCCTACTTGTGTTTGCGGACACCTTTCTCCACTCTCCTTCTCTCTCACTCTCTACACTCTACACTTCTCCGCACTCCTTCTCTCTCCCACGCCCCCTCGTTCCGTACACACACTTATAATTACACGACAGTATTGTTCGTGGCGTTATTGGAAACAACTATGATCTAGCACGATCAGGCTCACCACCGCGGGATGCAACACTCTTTAGGCTCCTTTCGGCCTTCGCGACTTTCACGCGTTCTACTAGACCGGGGTGTTCCCTGGAGATTTACTCTACAATTGCGGGTGCTAATCGAGGAGTTTATCCGAAGATCAAGCTCACGCTTTCAGTATCTAAACGGGACTGATTTCCCCGGTCTGTTCATCCGCCGGTCTCTCGACCGTCGGACGACAGGCCGGGGTTCGCTATCTGCAAGATAGCGAAATTATACCTCGCTTGAGCGGGGGCGAGAGGAGGCACTCGTATGTCTCCTCGAGCTCTCGCCCGCGATTCTCGAGAGAAAATATCACGCGACCCGCGACGCGTAGAATAACGCCACGGTTAGCGCGATATTGAAAGAGTTAACACGGGAAATTAAATACTGGAAAGGCAACGGAATACATCCTGTGTATTCCGATACCTTGACAGTCGATCCCGCGCTGACGAGCCCGAACGTGCCATTTCGCGAGTACTGTCGCGAATTGCGCAGGAAAATTAAGAATGATAAAAAAAACGAACGCTGCGCGGAACGTGACATAGCGAGGAAGATTAAAACCGAGTTCTTCAGGGGACTCAACAACAACAACAGTGACCGGGCCGCAATAACCAACACCACTTCATGGCTCACCACGGTCCTGGATCAAGTGGACGACAGTGAATTCCTAGCGGAATACATAGACCCGCTGATAACGTTCATCGATACGGTGTGAAAGTGAAAAGGAAAAAAAAGAGGACAATATTAGGGACATTAAGGCATGATAATATATATATATAACCTTACATAATCATATATACATTAATTACTCATATAAATTAACATGTAAGTGCCATATACGTGTGCCTTATTAACCAAGAAAACCGCAATAATCTCTATCCTCGTGTTAGGTCACTTGCATTCCCTAACACTCGTCTTAAGGAGGGAGGTGTTACGAACCCGTAACCACACACAAGCAAAACATATGGTAGGCTCTCCCGAGCAGCATCTCAATACATCCGAGGAATGCACCTGCTAAAGAAATACGTAGGCTCTCCCGAGCCTACATCTGTGAAAGAATATAGTATGCGCCCCGCGCATCCGAATACTATGCGATCAAACGAATCTCGTAGGGCAGAAACCATCCTTACCGAGCCGCATGCGCTAGCCCAAACTGAGATACACATATTCTTCTAGCCACGCGCATCCCCCACTTAGTGGCTTCCCCACTAAGCAACCGCACGCGACACTTGCCGGCGGCACCCTAATTCTATTAGATCAAAGCGTGCCGCCCGAGTGCATCTATGCATGCTTTCCCCACTCTTTTCTCCCACTAATTTTTCGATGGTCATAATTAATAGATATTATGTGACACTTGTCGCGCCTATACTGGACCGAAACTCTAGGCGCCGCCCAATAAGAGGGGACCACTACCGAAAATCTCCCACCAATTCCCTTAGAACAAACGCACCGCCTAGACACATCTCTAATTTATTAGGAAGATGCATTAACCCCACCATGCTACTCAACTAGCCATAAGAAGTATAGGAAGCGATTTAGTATAAAAAGCCAAGCCTTTTACGGCAAGAGCAGTTATTCTACCAGCCTCATAAGCTGCAACACTTCGTTTACCCTGTACGGAGCGAGCAAGGCTCTGTTCGACGAAAGTTCAGATAGCCCTGCGCGGCTACGTCTCGACGCTCTCTCGGAGCAGCCCTGCGCGGCTGAGTTCAACGCTCTTGCGGAGTACGATCTAGTCGAAAGTACCGCAACTACTGTATCGACGCATCGACGTTTAATAAAGATATATTTTGTGAGTATTTAAAACAGTTTTACAACTCTTCGTATTTTCCTGCATGCTCTCCACCACGTGCTATAAGACTCACGGTCTCAGGCACCCTGTCAGCGCATCGTAAATCTTAGGCAGTAGAAGGCGAGGTCTCCGTCCCCGATGTAAAGGGCCAACGCCTTGACTCGAAAGAGAGACCGCCGTTACGTTCACTCAGCGCGATCTCGTCAAGAGCTCGCCCGGACGTAACACTGCCCTTGGCAGCGCCGCGGATATATGACAAATGGATTGCAGGTTTCCAGTCCATCGATGCATCTGTTATACCGCAGAAACTCAGGTAGCTAATGTGGGTTCTGGGTGCGAGCCGTTAGCTCATATGATTCGGGATATACTCAGTAACGGGTTGGAACCCAAGTGAAATATAAATACGTAGTTTTATTCAAAGAGTGTTTAACAATGTTTTTATTATATTTATTATGTGTTTACATAGGTAATATTGCTATACTTATTAGATACCAATGTTTACCACGATGTTCAAAAAGGGAGTTTAACAATGTATTTTGTCCAAACAGTGTCCAATTAATAACTTTAATTTAACATTATTTTAAGGTCTGGTTAACGCACAGTTAATGCTTGATTAAGGCTCACTTAATGTTGAGTTATTAATGTTATATTAATAATTTATTAATGCTTACTTATGTTCTTCTGAATTACCAATCGTAGTACACTTTGTACGCTTGATACACCTCCTGGATTAACGGCAATCGGACGTTAATCCTTAACAATAAGGGTTTAATTCACAGCCTTATTTGCACGACCTACTTATCGAGCTGCAAGCCTTACTCGTAACTGGTATATCCTGTGACGTGGTGCGTCACAAGTCTCCTCCGAACGTGGCTCGACGTCCACCACTCACCTAGGGAATAAACTAAAATTAGAACCTACAATTTAAGCAACGACTTTCAATATTGTTAACCCCCTCCTCGACTTACCCTCATCCCCTGCTACCCTGTCAGCCCTTCGACTCACTCACCAAAGCCCATCGACACCCACCGAAGACTCGTCGAAGACCCATCGAAGACCCATCGCAGACCATCGCAGACCATCGAAGCCCATCGCAGACCATCGCAGCCCATCGAAGACCTTTCCACTAATTGGATTGATCCTGCTGAAGACCGCCCGACTCAGAATGACCCTGAGGAACACAACAATTGCTCAACAAATTACCACCTGGAATATAGCCCTGGCACTAACCTTCAAAACTGCCTCGACACAACAGTTGCACTGCCAACCCATCGTCGTCCCGTCTCCTGGAGGTCACACCGAAGAAACTCCACTCGCCCGATCCGCTCTGGACAGCCCGAAACACGACGACACCTTCTCGGCTCGAAATAACGAGTGTAAACCGACGAGGTGTGTCGTGCGGGTAAACACCATAATATCACACACGAGCTGTCAGTTGCGACAATTCACCAGCGCGCTGCGAGGAACCAGCACCTCTCGACGTCGAGAATTGTTCGGCGGTCGATAAGCCAATCGATGCCGAGGATGCGCTCGCCGAGCGTCGCGACTAGTCTTCCGTCGCTACGGATATTCGCAACGGCCCACGACCAATCCCGACGCTCACCGCTAGCTAGTCCCGAGATGGGCCAATCAGATTTCGCGACACCTGTCGCCCCAGTATACGACCGACCCTAAGGTCGGAGAAGAAGCCGGAAGCGGCGAGGCCGTCTTCACTTCGAGAGACGGCGTGAAAGAGAGCGAGTTGTGTGACAGGCGTAATAATTAATAAGAGCAAAATCATTGGAAATTATAACGACCCGGCTATCCAAGTTACGACCAGACTCCATTCCCGGAGAGTACTAACCCGAAGGCATTATAAAGGATTTGGACCAATTTTGGAATTTATAACGTTCCGGCAAATCAAGGAATATCGAAAGGATTTTGTTGAAAAGACTATCGGAGAAAAGTTGTAACTGATAGAGATTGAGAAAGACGACTGGTTGAGTGAGTAGAGTTTAAGTTTCCCTCTCCCATTGCCATCTGATTGTTTTTCCCCATTTTCCAGACCCCCCTGAAAATTTACCCGCAACGCTTTTTCTTTTAATTTTAAGCGATTTTCTTTGGGTAAATTTTGACCGTCGAATACCGGCCGCCGCGTGCGCCGGCATTTTTCTTATTACGTGCGCGTGAGTGGTGGTGTTCGCGAAGATTTCCAGCGTGCGATATCGTTATTATTATTATTCCCCATCCCCCAGAGACTCATAAATTGCAAATTTTTACTTATTTTTCATTGTTGAAGTTTTTACTAGTTTTTTTGTACCGAGGTAATTTGTAAAGAAGCCCTGGACACTGCCCTCGGCCTTGAGAAGTCTTATCCTCCTCCCCCCCCATTCCCGCTAGCCGTGTGCCGCTACAAATTTATAGATTTTCCTCTTTTCTTTTATCAGTGAGTTTTTTTTCTTCTTTTGAAGAGATTCGTGCCACCTGCACGAATAGTTACGGTGCTACACCGAGAAAGTAGCTGGCACCCAATAAAATAAGTGACATTTTTATTCGTTTTCTTTTTAAAAATATTTTTCTGAGATTACCAGATATTGTGTACAACATTCACCGGCCAGCCCCCACCCCCCTCGCTGCGATTAATCCTTGCGAATTGCCGTCCCGGCGATTATTATAAACGTCATTATTTCCGTAAGTTTTGGTTATTATTATTCTATTTTCTTATTTTCTACGTGTTGATTATTTCCCTTTTTCCTCCTTTTTTTTGCGAATATTGACACTAGGGATGTGCACAAGCACGCTTGAGCGAGTACAAGCGTCGCCTTAATAGCTCGAGCAAGTTCAAGCGCAGTAACAAGCGCTCGAAAAGCTTGAAAACTCGAACGGCTCGAGCAGTTCGAGCGCTTGTTCCCTTCAAGCGCTCGATCGTATTGAACCCAGGTTGCGAACGTTCGATCATTGGTCAATTCGAACTTTTGACTAACGCGATCCTTTCTAAACGCATAGGTCGCATTGAGGCCATAACCAAATAATTTCGTAGACTAAGAAAATGATTTAACCGTTTAATTTTATGGGTTTTTGAAATTTTTAAATTTTTTGAACAAATTTTTTCTTATGTTCGCCGCGAGTTTATGCATCGAATGTCGCCCTACGAGTAAAATAATGTGGAGATTCGTCATCAGCGGGGAAAAATACATTAGACACGGCCACAAAACGGCGAATATTGGATAATTGAATTAATGGTTTACGAAATCTTTGTCTAAAACTCTGTATTTATATTTTGGATTTCAGCAAAAATTAGTATTTTATTTTAGGCGCAATTTTTTGTATTAAATATTCATCTATGAATCAAATAAGTGGTAGATTCGTGATCAGCGAGGAAAAACATATTAAATATAAGTTATTCCCGGACGTTATACGTTAGTCCCGGAGCGACACTAACGAAAAAAAGTTTATTGGGCATTTTTATAGCCAATATTGCAAAAATGAGTGATTTTGCGTATGTTCAAACAGCGATTTCTTTGTTTCCCGAAGGCATCGCGGAAAACCCCATCATGCCCATCATGTTCTACGGCAAGAAAAACAAAAGATGATGAAACTTAAGCTCTCAAACTTAAGCTCTCAAACTTAAGCTCTCAAACTTAAGCTCTCAAACTTAAGCTCTCAAACTTAAACTCTCAAACTTAAGCTCTCAAACTTAAGCTCTCAAACTTAAGCTCTCAAACTTAAGCTCTCAAACTTAAGCTCTCAAACTTAAGCTCTCAAACTTAAGCTCTCAAACTTAAGCTCTCAAACTTAAGTTCTCAAACTTAAGCTCTCAAACTTAAGCTCTCAAACTTAAGCTCTCAAACTTAAGCTCTCAAACTTAAACTCTCAAATTTCAGCTTTCGACTTTTACGAGGAAGCCATATGAAAATTTACAATTTTCATCTTTTTTCAACGTCAACGTCGTGTTTGACTTTCATGCAAAATGACTGGCCGATTCAGGTTCAGCGCGAAAAATACACCAACGTCGCGGTTCACTTTGTTAGATCTGCTCTCGGCGACAAAACATACATGGAATTATGCGCTCCTGAATTTTTTTGGCACTTTCGATTTTTTTAAGAAATTCAAATGACACATCTATATCTAGTTTTTTCAACCCCGTCATACATATCATCTTGTGTATTTATTATCATACAACATGATAGACACCGGACTTTTTCCGCGATGCCATCGAGAAGCAAAGAAATTGCTGTTTGAAAATACGCAAAATCACTCATTTTGGCAATATTGGTTATACAAATTCCCGAAAATCTTCTTTCTTTTCTCATCACTCGGGGACTATATGTAACCTATTTTTCCCACTGATCATGAAGCGGCAATTTATTTTACTCTTAACTGAATATTTGATACGAAAACTCGCGTCAGAAAGAAAATTACTAATTTTTCGTAAAATTCAAAAAATGTCAAAATCTCATAAAATTTGAACGGATCGATCGATCCTCACCAAATTCAATAGGGATCACCGGCCGATAATAGTCCCTTTGTGTACAACTTTTTGTCCCGATAGCACCAAAATTGTAATTGCTAGCGAGCGCACAAGTTTTATGCAAACTTAAAAATCGCGTAAAATTTTTATGAGTGAAAGCATTTTATTAGAAATATAATCAAACGTTGAGGATTCACCCCTCTACCTACTTTAGAAATTTCAAGTCGATAGCTCAAGCCGTTCTAAAGTAATAAGAGTTAAACATTTTTTGGATCTGAAACACGCGCGCGCGCACGCATTCAGATATTTTTTCTAAATATGATTTTGCGATGTTTTGGAACATTCTGAAAACGTTTTCATTAAAATCTCGAATTTTTTTTCACGACAACAAAGCTTCGTCTATGAGGAAGCAATAACAAATAAATAGATCGATATTGCCAGCGTAACTACGCACCGAACTCGACAGAGATTTAAGTCTCGCAGACTCAAAAAAAAAAAAAAAAAAAAAATAGCTGGATAGTCCCAGCGTAACTACGCACCGAACTCGACAGAGGTTCGAGCTCGGCAAGCGCTCGAGCGCTCGAGCGGAACGAGTTTTCAAGCGCGTCGAGCGCTTGACGTTCAGCTCGAGCATGCTCGAGCATTCAAATATCGAGGCGAGCGCACGAACGCTCGAGCACATTAGTGCTTGTGCACATCCCTAATTGACACTGTTAACGATTTTTCTTTGTGCCTTTTTTTTAGTATTTCCGATTTTCATTTTTTTCTTATTATTGTGATTGTTTTTCCCTACGCTACCACGATTGTTATTTTGTACCTTATTTTTATCTCTAATTTTTGCTTTTCTCGTTTGTTATTATTTAACTCTTTCCATTATTCTCGAGTCTATTATTTTCGACAATTATTTTCATTCCCTGTTATTTGCTAGTCATCGAGCGATTGAGAATTAAAGAGTATTATTACGTTTTCTACACATATTTTTGGTACATTATTTTCCCCTTTTCCCTCGCCCTATATTTCCCGGATTGTCCCGATTTTAAGATTAAAAGGAATAAAGTATCATCACAAGTTTGGCGCCCAACGTGGGGCCCTGTAATAACAGGCAAACTACAAGCTAAACAGTATCCTCGAGGGCAGCGACTTTTTCGCTCCTCGAGTGGGGATTTTTCCTGAGCTGAATAAGAGTGCTCACCTCGGCACTGAAAATACCCCACCCCCCTGTACCCCTTATATTGAATTATTTTTCTTCCTGCCGCTGTTTCGCGAATTACCACCACTCGCGAATCTCATTGTTGGCAAGTAAGTACTCCCCCCCTCGCCCATATTTACCCCGATTATTGTACCTGTGTTGCCTGCATTTATTCGATATAACCTGCGCTTTTATACCGTAGCCCTTGCCATTTTTTTTTCTTCCCCTTTTTTCTTTTTTTCTCTTTCTTTCTTTTCTTTTCTTTTCCCTTGTTTCTTTTTTTTCTCTTCTTCTTTTCTTTATTTCTAGTTTTTCCGCCCCGACGCTAGCCTTGAATTTTTTCTCTTTGGTTATTTTCTTTATCTTTTGTTTTTTTTCTTTGTTTTGCGGTAAATAATTACCGATACAATGGACGGCGTGACGACCGCTGGAGTGGCCACCGCGACCACCACCAGTGTCACCACGGCCGGGCCCCAACCCACCGGTCAAGCCGGAGCATCTACCCCCCGCCCGCCATGACAGCACCCCCCGCCGCCCCCATCGACCCCGACCTTTTAAAGGAAATAAAACGAATCAAAACTAACTTAGCTCGTTTCCCCAACGTTAGTGATATGATACGACTCTGCGATCACGTCGGGTTAAGTATCGCGGGATCCTTGGAGCATCTAATAAACCGGTATTGACGAAACGAAATACGTCGCCGCTTTCGGGGAGTTCGAGTAGATTGGGACCCTGTTGAAGACGAACGTGGAGTGGGCTTACCATTCACGTTGACATCCGCGCTAAGAGAGGCCGAGCTTAACGTAACACTACGTTCCCAACTCGCCGGACTGGACCTAGACGCATCGCAAGCCCTGTCCACCACCCAACCTCCCGCAGACACCAACCACCCTCAACAACCCTTACCCACAGGCCAAACCCTAGGGCCATACCAGGACCCTATTACCTTCGACCATAGCGATGACCTATTGTCCCAACATGACGAGCCCATACCCCAACACCCCCCATTACTCTACACCCCAGCCCCCACAGTAACCTTTGCTCCCCGATTTTTAACCCCTCAAATAACTCCATGGCCAACCCCATCCCAAATTCCCACAAGAGCCCCCCATTCCCCCACCACAACCTCAAGCCCCACCCCGCCCCCAAGATACCTTTTGTATCCCCCGCGTACGAACCCCCAACACAACAGCACCCACATACGACCCCCTTTCCGAGCCCCCCTTCGAGCATCCCCATTCCTTTCAACCCCCAGCCCCTAGTTTCGTGACCCGGGATACCGCCGGGATTGATCATTTCCGCCGGTTCCGCAAATTTGCGGGACGACGCACCGACGATGGGGAGGAATACCTCCTACGTCTCCATGAATATTGCGCCAGCCGTGCGTATACAGAGGAGGAATTACTCCGCATACTCCCCGAATCTTTACCCATGACGCCCTCATGTGGTATCGTGTGTCCCACGAGGCCTGGACGTCGTATGAGGAATTCGTGTTCCACTTTCGGGCACGATTCGGACACAGCGATCTCCAGGAGAAGTTGCGTCGCGAGGTCGAGCTACGAACTCAAGGTCCGGGTGAGCCCAGTGGGGAGTATCTCACGAAGATGAGAACATATTTTAGTTTCCTCAGTCCCCCTCTCACCCTGGAAGCACAGCTCGACCTGTGCTTCGAGAATTTACACCCCGATCTGGCCTTCTACCTCGAACGCTCCGACATCGCAAATTTCTTAGACTTTCAGTTAAGGTGTCGGTGCATAGAATCCATGCAAGAACGGAAGCAGACCTACAGACCTCCACCAACCCCAGCCCAGTCAGTCCTTCCTGCCGCCGCATTCGTGCCCCAGGGTAAATCTTACCTGACGAAAGCAGCTGCAGTAGAATCAAACCTCACCCCTGAAGGCATTCCCGCCGCCCCTGCTGCACCTCCCCCAGCCCTACCAATGCTACAACCCACCCCAAGAACCCCTCGCACTGCAACCCCCGCCGAAGCCACTCAAGCCATCCCTTCACCCCTTATGGCCGTCCAAGTTCAAAGCCCTTTCCCCACCCCTAATCACCAACCCAGTCCCAGAGCCCCCAGAGTCCAATTAGCAACGGTCCGCTGTTATAATTGCCGAGAACAGGGACACGTATACAAGCAGTGCCCCCAACCTCGCGGAAATTTTTGCGCTGTGTGCGGTCTCCCCGGATGCGACGTGAATTCGTGCACCAGGTGCCGTCGAACCCGTGAGGGAAACCACTCGGGGGGAGGACAGTAGAGGCCTCCCCCGGGATCTAAAACCCTACGACCCTCGGAATAGTGGACGCAATCGATTCCCTTACACCCCGACCGTCCCTACTATCCACCACACCCAATCAGCCCGACGTCTACAGGGAGGATGACCGTCACTTTCTACTCCTGAACCTTTCCGGACACCCTGTAGAAGCCCTAATAGATTCAGGAGCCACGCGCTCTTTCCTAGGAGTAACCCTTGCTAACTCCCTAGGAGTGACGATAAGACCCGCCACCGGAGGAGTACGCGTCGCCAATAACGCAATCGTCCCCGTGGTGGGAGACATTAGACTTTTCTTCGAGATCGACGGAAAGATTTGGCCCCTTGACATGCGTGTCGCACCCTTGGGATACGACGCGATTCTAGGGAGAGATTTTTGTAAGCTGCTGGGCCTACAAATAGACCACCTGAACGACACGTGGCATACGCCCACAGGAAGTCCCCGAAAATTCGCCACGCAAGGCCACATTCCCATGGTCGTGACAGCCCACCCTGAATTCGCAGGCCTGGTGGAGATCACTAAGAGCACGGAGGACCAATTAAAGTCATTATTAGACCGCTTAGTGAAACCTCCCACCACGGGAACCCTAAGTTGTACATCCCTTATTCACCATTCCATCGATGTCAATAATCATCCCCCAATCCGCCAACGCCCCCGAACAATTTCCCCTTTTCTATTACGAATCGCCCAAGCTGAAGTCGATAAGATGATCGGCGAACAGGTGATCGAACCCTCAGACAGTGGATGGCTCAGCAACCCCGTGATAGTCCCGAAGCCCAATGGTAAACACCGTTTCTGCATTGATTATCGCGACGTGAATAAAGTCACGCGCAAGGATGCATATCCGTTGCCCAACCTCGACCGCATATTAGACGGTCTCCGCCGAGCACAGCTCATCTCCAAGTTAGACCTGAGCCAAGCCTATTTCCAAGTCCCGTTAGACCCCAAAAGTCGCCCCATAACCGCCTTTGCCGTCCCTGGACGTGGACTTTTCCAATTTACCCGTATGCCCTTCGGACTGACGAACGCCCCTGCGACATTCCAACGACTGATGGACAGATTAATAAGACCCGAATGGGAGCCACACTTTATTTGTATATTTGGACGATGTGATCATCGCCACGGAAACGGTCGATGAACACTTCGAATACCTGACTCTCGTGTTAACGGCCCGTAAAAACGCGGGATTAGAAATTAACCGAGAGAAGAGTTCGTTCTTCTGTCCTGAGATGAAATATTTGGGATATTTAATCACCAAAGACGGACTGAAGACGGATCCCGACAAGATAGCCCCGATCCTGAAGTACCCTGCCCCTAAAAACCTTAAACAATTACGCCGATTTCTCGGAATGATCGGATGGTGTGCTCGATTCCTAGGTGACATTTCCAAGCACAAAGTCCCCCTCGTGCGACTCCTGGAAAAGGATGTGCAGTGGCAGTGGGCTGAGGAACAGAGAATAGCATTCGAAGCATTACGGACCGCCCTAACCCAAGCCCCAGTATTAGCCCGCCCTGACTTCACCAAGCCCTTCACAGTCCATACCGACGCGAGCGACTTAGCCGTCGGAGCCGTTCTTACCCAAGAGTCCCAGGGCGCGGAACACCCTATAATATTTTGTAGTCGAGTCCTCTCCCGAGCAGAAAAAATATATAATGTGACCGAAAAGGAGTGCCTAGCCGTTCTGTGGGCCGCAAAGAAGTTGCGCCCGTACCTGGAAGGCACCTCTTTTCGTGTAATAACGGACCACAGCCGCTTGCGCTGGCTGCGGAATATTAGAGATCCCTCCGGAAGACTTGCGAGATGGGCATGAACAATGCAAGACCTCGACATGGAGATTGTCCATCGCAAGGGCGCCCTGAACGTCGTGCCCGACGCCCTATCCCGAATGTTCGAGGGAACACCGGAAGCCCTTGCCACAATAGGCAAATCGATAGACCCTTGTTACCTCAAACATATGAAAAACGTCAGTCAATTTCCCTCCAAATATCCCGACTGGAAACTCGAGGATGGCCGACTATACCACCACCGACCTCACCCCGTCATAGACCCCACCCTGGTAGACCTGGACTCATGGAAACTAGTCTTACCCTGCGAGGCACGACAGAAAGCCATGTAAGACGCCCACGACAATCCCCAATCCGGCCATCTAGGCGTAGATAAAACCTACCACCGTTTGACCCAAGACTTTGCCTGGCCCGGAATTTTTCAAGACGTCGCTCAGTTCGTGCGACGATGCCCGGTCTGTCAACTCAACAAACTGAAACAGTCTGCACCTGTTGGGCTGATGCGAGAAAGGACGACCGAAGGCCCATGGACCATCGTAGCTGCCGACGTCATGGGACCGTTCCCCCCGAGTAAGAACAGAAACAGATACGTCGTTGTATTTCAAGACTTATTCACGAAATACGTCGAAGCCTAACCCCTGAAAACCGCGACGGGACCCACTATAATGGCTGCCCTGGAAAAATTAATCCTGAACCGTTGGGGCTGTCCCCGATACCTCCTAACAGACAACGGTACAGAATTTGTAAACCGGTACATGACAACCCAACTATCCCAATACGGAATACGCCAGACCACCATCCCTCCCTACCATGCCCAAGCCAACCCAGTCGAACGAGTTAACCGAACCCTTAAGACCATGATTATTTCCTACATAGGAGACGACCATCAGAAATGGGATGCCCACCTTCCCGAATTGTGCTTCGCCCTCAATACCGCCTTCCAAGCATCCACCCAAATGACCCCTGCCTTCCCAAATTTCGGCCGAAACCCTCGACCTGCCAAAAGCATCCGCAACGAAATATCTCCCCCGACCAATGAAGACCGGACAGACCCAGCAGTCTGGAAGAACAGAATGACCCGACTTCCCCTATTTCATGACTGGGTGCATCGAAATTTATCCCTAGCTGCGCGACGACAGGGGCGATATTATAATCAAGGACGGTCCGACCGGGAATACAATATAGGAGACCTGGTACTCAGAAAAAATCGCGTTCTCTCGTCCGGCGCACAGAATTTCGCCGCGAAGCTCGCCGCCAAATATCGCGGCCCGTATGAGATTACTAATAAATTGTCCCCCGTGGTCTACGAGTTAAATATACCCTCCAAAAATACTCGCCCGAAGGTCCACATTAAAGATTTGAAGCCCTATCACCCTCCCGCAAATATCTCAGACATTCCTCCGTTAGGGCTACCCCCAATCGCCCCCCCCCTAGCCACTGCCCACGCTAATAACTAAACCCTAACGCCCCCACCCCCGTTACAGGATGGAGAGACTCCCATGGAAGACCCGCCGACCCGGACGCGGCGGACTCCGCACCTCCGGAGTCCACCAGATAGTGTATAAGAAATCTGGTACGAGACCGTCATTCTATGCTCGACCCATGAGAGTTTCTCGCCCAAACGGGCAAACGCAACGAACATCTGTCCACGTTCATGCGATACAGTGTGCCAGCTTAGAATTCCACCTCTAATAGGGTGACGCAATTGTCACCTCCCCTAAGCTCCAATAACTGACCTAGTGACCACCGAATGCCACTTTTCTGGTCTCACGTGTGGTTCGCTAGACACACGGGGTAAACCAAAGCGAGAGCCCTCCACTTCTCGTCGGTCTCAACCTCCTGGTTCGTTTCATATATACGGTCTCCTTTCACTGTATTTACCATCGACGGACTAAGCCCGCTCCCGCAGAAGTCGGAATCGGGAACCATATGCAAGAATGCTCGTGGGACGGGCACCCAGAGCATCCTCCAGGATGAAACTTGCCAGAGGCCTCTTGACCGGGTCTGCTTTTACGTCCGGTGCGAGCACATGCAGCGAGATCACCATGCGACATAGCATTAGAGATCGCGAGCCAGATCGCGGTGGACACTCAGAAGCCCCGCACGTGGCTCTTGCGGGTCGCTGCGGGGCACCAGGGCCATCCTCGTGGCACGCACAAGCAGTTACGAAGGATCGCCTTTTCGTCGACCGTCTCTCTACTCTAGAGTTCAGCGGGACGAAATTAGGCAGCGTTATGCGTGCCTTGATTGCGAGCCCACCAAGAGCAGACGTGCGGTCTTGACGTCAGACGGTTCCTATACCTGCATTGATTATGCTCACGATTAGGCCGTGGATTTTTATGGAAATTCGAGACGCAACGGCACGTTCGAATCCGTTACACCACCAGATAAATCTGGATTTTTATAAGCGACATTCGAGACGCAACGGCACGTTCGAATCCGTTTACGCCACCAGATAAATCTGGATTTTGAGCTTGACACCCGCGGGGTCGCTACGCCCCGATGGAATGAGCAGCGTCACCGAGCACATGAGTGGCAGGCCACCCCAGCTCGGCACGCATACCCTATCCACCCTGCGGGGTCCGGAGTCCCCCACGAAGCCATCGGCTATCGTCTACCGGAAGTAGAAGCCCCGCCAGAATGGGTGACACAGAAGACGCCCCGCCGCCAGCCCCAGCCGCCAACACAACCCCAGCCACCGACGCCGCCCCAGAGAATTCCCGCCGCCCCCGAGGTCGCCCTCGTGGGAGCATTAACAGACCACCCGCTCCCCCCGAACGCAGCTACCAGCTGCGCAGCCGACTGCCCTAACCCAATCCCGAAAATTACACCCCCGGCTGGCCCCCATTCCCCCCCCCCCACACCGGCACCATCCCCAAATTAATACTCACTGTCCCCACTGGCCCCCTGTCCCACGCGCCCACTATAACCCGCCCCCTGAAAACCCCACAACCCACCGCCAAGCCCCAAAAACCCAACGAACCCCATGCCCCCCTCACTCCCCACCACCAACCTCCCCCATCCCACTCCCCCAAGCGTCCCCAAATCCCAACCCTCATGTCCCTACACCCCGTACCTCCACTTCCCCAGACTCGCACCCTCCCCCGAACTCCGCCCACGCGCGCGCCCAGGACCTCCAAACCCATAATACCCGCCCTGATGTCCCTCCAAATAACCAATCCCGCCAGCCCTACCCCCGAATCGCCCCACGTAACCCACGCCCCCAGATGTTGGAACAGTGGTAAATCCGACCACCGATCGCCAAAATGCCCGACCCGAATAGAACACCGCCCCAGACCGCCTCGCTAACCGAAAGTCCCCCTTAAACGCTTCTCTTCTTTCCCGTTGACGACCGCTGCATATTACCCTTTCGCACTTTATTCTATTTTCCTACTTATGATGTTTCCTTCTTTCCGTTTTCTCTTCCTCCCAACTCCTCCAAACCCCAGTAGTTGCCACCAAGAGGCCAATTATTTAGTTTCCTTTTTTTTTAGTTAATTATTTTCTTTTTGTACTTATTTTTTTGTGTGTTATTCTTTTTTATGATATCTCATGATTGTCATTCTACATCAGCGTTGCCAAAGAAGCTGTGTATTTTTAGTTATGTGGATGACGGATGTAAATATGAGGAGAAAAGACTGAGGACTGAGTAAAACGGTATTATTAGCAGTATTACTCTCGCTGTGTAAATTACTATCGCCCGACCTCGCCCATTACCCCTTCCCCCCCATCCCTTCACCGGCCCTGCCCCGTTTGTCCCCAGTGTGAATGTATTGCTCAAGTCGTCAGGAGACGTACTTTCGGCAAATGGGGGGGGAGTTGTGACGTGGTTCGTCACAAGTCTCCTCCGAACGTGGCTCGACGTCCACCACTCATCTAGGGAATAAACTACAATTAGAACCTACAATTTAAGCAACGACTTTCAATATTGTTAACCCCCTCCCTCGACTTACCCTCATCCCCTGCTACCCTGTCAGCCCTTCGACTCACTCACCAAAGCCCATCGACACCCACCGAAGACTCGTCGAAGACCCATCGAAGACCCATCGCAGACCATCGCAGACCATCGAAGCCCATCGAAGACCTTTCCACTAATTGGATTGACCCTGCTGAAGACCGCCCGACTCAGAACGACCCTGAGGAACACAACAATTGCCCAACAAATTACCACCTGGAATATAGCCCTGGCACTAACCTTCAAAACTGCCTCGACGCAACAGGTGCACTGCCAACCCATCGTCGTCCCGTCTCCTGGAGCTCACACCGAAGAAACTCCACTCGCCCGATCCGCTCTGGACAGCCCGAAACCCGGCCACACCCTCTCGGCTCGAAATAACGAGTGTAAACCGACGAGGTGTGTCGTGCGGGCAAACACCATAATAATACACACGAGCTGTCAGTTGCGACATTTCACCAGCGAGCCGCGAGGAACCAGCACCTCTCGACGTCGAGAATTGTTCGGCGGTCGAGAAGCCAATCGATGCCGAGGATGCGCGCGCCGAGCGTCGCGACTAGTCTTCCGTCGCTACGGATATTCGCAACGGCCCACGACCAATCTCGACGCTCACCGCCAGCTAGTCCCGAGATGGGCCAATCAGATTTCGCGACACCTGTCGTTCCAGTATACGACCGAGCCTAAGGTCGGAGAAGAAGCCGGAAGCGGCGAGGCCATCTTCACTTCGAGCTACGGCGTGAAAGAGAGCGAGTGTGTGTGACAGGCGTAATAATTAATAAGAGCAAAATCATTGGAAATTATAACGACCCGGCTATCCAAGTTACGACCAGACTCCATTCCCGGAGAGTACTAACCCGAAGGCATTATAAAGATACGATTTGGACCAATTTTGGAATTTATAACGATCCGGCAAATCAAGGAATATCGAAAGGATTTTGTTGAAAGGACTATCGGAGAAAAGTTGTAACCGATAGAGATTGAGAAAGACGACTGGTTGAGTAAGTAGAGTTTAAGTTTCCTTCCCTCATTGCCATCTGATTGATTTTCCCCATTTTCGAGACCCCCTGAAAATTTACCCGCAACCCTTTTTCTTTTAATTTTAAGCGATTTTCTTTGTGTAAATGTTGACCGTCGAATAGCGGCCGCCACGTGCGCCGGCATTTTTCTTATTACGTGCGCGTGAGTGGTGGTGTTCGCGGAGATTTCCAGCGTGCGATATCGTTATTATTATTATTCCCCACCCCCCAGAGACTCATAAATTGCCAATTTTTACTTATTTTTCATTATTGAAGTTTTTACTAGTTTTTTTGTGCCGAGGTAATTTGTAAAGAAGCCCTGGACAGTGCCCTCGGCCTTGAGAAGTATCATCCCCCTCCCCCCCATTCCCGCTAGCCGTGTGCCGCTATAAATTTATAGATTTTCCTCTTTTCTTTTATCAGTAAGTTTTTTTTTTAGTTGTTTTTCTTCTTTTGAAGAGATTCGTGCCATCTGCACGAATAGTTACGGTGCTACACCGAGAAAGTAGCTGGCGCCCAATAAAATAAGTGACATTTTTATTCGTCTTCTTTTTTTTTGATATTTTTCTGAGATTACCAGATATTGTGTAGAACATTCACCGACCAGCCCCCCCCCCCCCTCCCTGCGATTAACCCTTGCGAATTGCCGTCCCGGCGATTATTATAAACGTCATTATTTCCGTAAGTTTTGGTTATTATTTTTCTATTTTCTTATTTTCTGCGTATTGATTATTTTTCTATTTTTTTTATTTCTTGCGTATTGATTATTTTTCTATTTTTTGATATTTTTTTGAGTATTGATTATTTCCCATTTTCCTCCTTTTTTTGCAAATATTGCCACTGTTACCGATTTTTCTTTGTGCCTATTTTTAGTATTTCCGATTTTCATTTTTTTCTTATTATTGCGATTGTTTTTCCCTACGCTACCACGATTGTTATTTTGTACCTTATTTTTATCTCTAATTTTTGCTTTTCTCGTTTGTTATTATTTAACTCTTTCCATTATTTTCGACTATTATTAAAATTGTTCCTTCTATTACCGGATCCCTTCAACGTACCCGTAACGGCGTTGAAGCGACAATTATTTTCATTCCCTGTTATTTGCTAGTCATCGAACGACTGAGAATTAAAGAGTATTATTACGTTTTCTACACAAATTTTTGGTACATTATTTTCCCCTTTTCCCTCGCCCTATATTTCCCGGATTGTCCCGATTTTACGATTAAAAGGACTAAAGTATCATCACAATCCATAGTCAACCGTAAGAATCAGGAGTTCCGACGAGACTGATGAGTGCCTGCTCTCGATCCCTTATGTGGGGATGAGAGAGCAGGCACGTCAGCTTAATATTGGTTACATGTTTGTAATTTACTTTATTCTCATAAACAAATATCTTTCCTGTAACAGGAGCAGATGCCTCTTATAATACTTCCCGTATTTGTGCGCCTCCTTATGAGGAAAGGGCACTCAAACGGAAGGATTCGTGGACTCGAGCGTTAAGGTATTATGGGCGGGTGTGTCATAGACGATTTTGACGGTTAAATACTGTTCTTTATTTGTAAAGTTACAGGCTTCAATATTCATTAACCCTTTTTCTGTTGTTTCTTAACTCGGGTTATTCTATGCCTATATCTATATTCGGAGCGATTACAGAAGCTGTTCTTTCGGCAATAAAAGAATGAACAATGAATATCAATCTAATTCAATCACCGGTTTCTCTTTCGATTATTGTCTCTATTTATTGTATTATTTTACTGCTTCAAGTGGAGATCTTTAATCGAAAAATGTTTATTTTTCGCGTGAACCGTACCACGCATGCGCGGGCAGCTTCTCGGTCGACGCGAAGTCCAGCTGTCCGCTGTGCTCGGTTGTCTTGCTGTGACGTCACGGCACGGCGATCGTCTGTGACAGCTCGCTCGCCTCGCGATTTGCAATTGGTGATAAATTGAGAATTGGACGTTTTTACCTGGTTTTGAGGGTGGAAGTGCCTGCAGGGGAAGTGAACTAATCCCTTATGTGACTTTTTCGGGCCCTTGGTGTCGTAAAATGAGGTTTATCCGACTTTGCAGCCTTCTGACCGGTCACTTTGGTCACTTTACCGCTCACTCCAATCGTTGCACCAGTTGCCCCGTTGTGAATTCTTTTATTCACCCACGGTCGTATGTTACTTCGGAGATGCACTATTAGTTTCTAAGTTCAGTTTGACACCACGTTATCCAGTTATGAAGCCTTTTTAAGTTTTGGTCGGCAAGATTTCACGAGTTCGTTTTCGGCACAGTTTATCTGAGTCACGACTCCACAAAATTTATAAGTTCGGAGCCGCACGATTTTTATAAGTCCACACCGGCACTGAATTTTACAAGTCCGTAGTAACAACTTTTTATGAGTCCGACAGTGGCACGAATTTTATAAGTCCCATTCGGCACAAAATTTATAAGTTCACAGTGGTACGAATCTTATAAGTCCAATTCGGCACAAAATTTATAAGTCCTTTTTGGCACTGTTTCACTTTTAGCGCACTTTTCTTATTTTCACTTTTCACTTTTCAGTTTGGAGAGCGGGCCGATGATAAGGTAGATCCAATACACTGATGATCCTCCGTCGATTACAGTCTCTTTTATACCCTGATTTTGGTCTCCCTCTCCGTCGGTTCTGCAGGAATTTGGCGGACTCGCGTCTGCGTGCGGTCGCCTCATTATTAATTTTACTATTGGTTGATAGCCGGTTCCTCCCTTTATTCCCCAATCCCGGATCGGTATCGTAGTGACGCCCTTCCGGAGTTACCTGCGGAGCTAATGATGTGCTCGGTCGGTGCCGTGTGCAACTTTAGTGTCGTTACTTTCGGCCAATCATCTCCGCCGGTTTTCCCTCGTTTTCTCTGCCGTTCGTCCTTGAACGTGCTTTCGCCGCAAGCCCGCTCGGCAGCGGCGCTGTGCTTCCCAATCCTTGCTGGTGTTGGCTATTGCACGTGCGCGTCGGTCGGCATCGATCGAGCCGCCGCTCGATCCCGTCGGATGGCGCCACTTGGCTCTCCGCGGGCTTGTCCGACGGCTGCTCTGTAGCTCTCCAAGCTGACCGTCCTTCCCGGGCTCTCGCGGTGTGACGTCACCGGGGCCACACGGGAGATTCTCTCATGCAGGGGAGTCACATTCCAAATCCTCGCTTCTTCGAGAGCGGGATTTGCAGTTTGTTTTCTTTTCGTAATACCTGTCTAGACGCTAATTCTCTGTCTTCGTCCATATGTTGGAGACGCTCCGATTGTGTAATACCTGATTCGGCAATTACCGAGTCGATGCTCTAATTACCGGATCGCTCGCGATTGCCTAAATGGTGACCCGACTTTGTTATTATTTCGCAACGGCGTGCGCTCGTCGCATGCCGGTGCCTACTTCGATTATTGGGCAATGATGTTGCCACAATAATCGAGGCATCGAGGTGCCCGGGGTACAACATATCGAACTCTCACGTCCAAAGCCTCAGTGCTGGCTTCGTTGTGACAGTACCGTAACTTTCACCCACCCAACGATGGATTCTCACAATAAAATGAGTTTTTTAATTCGTCGTATGCACCAGAGTATTGTTCTAGTGGTTAGCGTGCTGACTTCTAAACCAAAGTACCGGCAGGTTGAGGGTTCGAGTCTCGGTACCGTCGTTCCATCGGGAATAAAAATATGGACGGGACATAGCTTGAGATATATAAATGATTCACACGCGTAATTGTACGTATGTGTCTTAGGTATATAGCTGTAGTCCATGTTAACATTCTTGGCGAAAAACGACATTGCTCCGGCATCGTGAAGCGAGTCTGAGATTGGGTATCCGCATAGGTTTTCTGCAGTCTCCCGATGGCCGTGACAGTAATTCCAAAGCGAATGCGATGCATTGGGAAAGTCGGCAGCAGCCATAATGGCTACTGACGCGGGCCGACTCTGTAAACAGGCACAATGTCTATAAACGGGGGAAAATGCAAAACAAATAACAATTCTTCGCATGATGCGATGAATTAAAAAACTGATTTTATTATGAGAATCCACCGCTGGGTGAGGGAGAATTAAACTACTCACACAGTTGTGCTAACTTGAACTTCACATCTGGCGAGAGTAATGACCTCACTTTTGAATTTAACATTTAAAAAAATTTTTAAGTGACACATCACTTTAATTAATTTAATAATTTAATTCTCACTTCTACTAGGTTGAGACGGATGGCCGCTTGGGTCTTAGGATGCTTGAATGAAGTCCAAGTCGGATTGAATATATGAGTCTTTTATTAGTCGTAGCAATTAGAGTGTTAATCGGGAGAGTGTACCGTTCCGAGGTCTGAGCTGTACTGACGTGAAGCGGGCGTGAAGCCGAGGGCCTGACGCGCGCTTCACAAAGGGGCAAAGTCGCGACAGAGTGTCGCGACGCGGTGATAAGGCCCGTCTCACGGCTCTAAGCCGCGGGACCGGATGTAGATAACCTGCAGGGCTTCCACGTATTAAAACGCAGCGGAAAAATAATACCGCTGCGAAGAAAAGAAATGATATCGGTGCGAAAGAGGCTGCAGCATAATTGAAAATTTTTTGGGGGTTTTGTTTTTTTGTTTTAAATAGTTTCATTTTTGTGTAATTGTGTTATGTTTTGTGTGTTTTTTTTATATTTAATTTTTGGTGGTTGTTGATTGTTGACTGTTGATTCTTGATGTCCTGATTGTTGTTTGAATAGGTTCTATTTGAATTGTTTTTTCCTTGGTTTGGTATTCGTTTCGGTACACTCTCGTTAATTTATGGTGATGAATGTTGGTTTCTATGCTGATCTGTAACAATCTAAGAAAACTGTTATTTGTTCGTGTTAGTAGGGATGGTTTGGTTAAGTTGGACGGGATTAAATTTGGTGTTGAAATGGTAATGGAATATAAAAAATTTTGTCCTGTTTTGTTCGTTGAGAAGGTTTGGTTATTGTTTTCCAAAATGTTTGTATATATTCCTTTTTTCTTCCACGTATTTATTTCCTAATTTTTTGTATTATCCTTGGCGGTTATTGTCCTTTGAATTATTATCTTCTTTATCTGATATATTATCTTCTTTTGTTATATACAATTTTCCAATTTGAATACTTTATTCCGTGCAACATTCTAATGTCTGATTAGTGGTTGTTAGTAGGTTAGACATGTTATCAGGGGATGGTTCTGTTGGTAGAAGATGGAAGTTATTTCGGGAATGGGTAAAATAATGAATACAAAAATATTTTTTTTTATAAAAGAAAGCATATATATATTGGCGTAAAAAAATGTCAATAATTTGAAAGGAAACAAAAAAGACTAATAAAAATGAGCAAAAGAAAATAAATTAAAATACTTTTTTTTATAAGTGAAAACAGAAAACAAAGAGAGGGCCTTTTCGTCATTTTTTTTTTTTTTGACGCCATTTATTATTATTGTTGTGTGTTTATGATTATTTGTTAGTGTAAGAGGAGGTAATTGTTGTGTATGAGCACGTTTCGTTTATTCGTCGGATTTTATTGTGTGTCTGTGTCCATTCGTCGTCTTTTGTTTGTTGTCTCTAATTTTAGTTCAGCGAGAAAAATATTCGACATGGCTCTGTTTTTAATTTTCCGTAATTCTTCCAATTTTTTACTGTAGATCCATTTAAAGCCGCCTCCATCGTCAGTTTTGTTGGGTCGAAATTTGTTTTGTTTTCGTCGTCTGTTCCGTTTCTGTTTGCTTCGGTGGTTGCATCGTTGTGTTCGTTCAGTTTTTTGTTTGTGTCGTCGGTTTTTTCATTTGTTTTGGTTGTTGCGTCGCTGTTTTCGTTCAGTTTCGAGTGGAATCCACGTTGGTGATCTGAACGCTGGTTCGATGTCCATTGATGGTATGCTATCGTCGATTTGCCGTGAGCACCCTGGTGTGGCGACTGATTGTTCTGGCGTGTAGTCGTCGATTTGCCATGAGCACCCTGGTGTGGCAACTGGTTGTTCTGGTGGAGTACTCGGCACTGTGTTTGGCTGTTCGATTCGTGGAGTGATTGTTTGTTCTATCGATGGTGATTTATCGGGAATGTCTGTGACTTTTGAGTCCCAATAGTCCTGTATCATTTCAGGTGACATTGGCACAGGTGATTGTGTTTTTAATTGTACATCCTCAGGATCTGGTTGATTTGGGGTTTCTGATACTATATCATTGGTATAAGTTACTCTGGAGTCCCAATATTCTGTTGATAATTGTGGTGATGGTTGTGGGTCTGAGTCCGAGGATGTTGAGTCCGGAAGTTGGAATCGAGTTCTTGTTTCTCGTTGTGGATTTTTTGTTTTGGGGATGCTGCGCGTAATTTTGGAATCCCAGTATTCGTCCGTCATTTCGGGTGACAGATTCTCAGGACTGTCTAATTTTTTTGTGATAGGTGGATTTTTTGGTTGAGTATCCGGGACTTTTGGTTTTTTATTTGCCAATCTTTCACTACGCCTAGTTGGTTCTTTTCGCGTCTTTTTCTTTCGTTTCTTTATTGATTCGGGCAACCGTTTCTCCAATTGCTGATGTGTTTTGGTTTTCCGAGACTCTAAAGGTACGGGTGGTGAACGGAAGTTTGGTGGCACCGTCCGTTTTTCGCTTTTTTCGTCATTTTCTAAATCGTTGGGTTTTTGTGTCGGAACTGAAGGTGGTGATCTGAAGGTTGGCTGGACAGGTGGTTTGCCAGTAGTCTCGTTTTCAGATTCCGTTTCGTGTTCCGCTCGATTTTCCTTATTTTTCGCCTTTTGGTTGTCGTTTTTATTTTCGGATTCATTGGTTTTTTCGCTTTTGTCACCGTATAAGTCGCCGGTTTTCCCATCAGGGGTGACTTTGTCGCGAAACTCGCTTTTGTTTTCCTGCGATAAGCTTTTTGTTTTATTTGGCCTTATTGGGCTCTTTTCTTTTTGTTGCCTCATTGGGCTATTTTCGTTTTGTTGCCTCATTGGGCTTGTTCCGTTTTGTTGCCGCGTTGGGCTTTTTTCGATTTGCTGCCTCGTTGGGCTTTTTTCGAATTGCTGCCTCGTTGGGCTTTTTCCTTCTTCTTCTGTTGTACTATCTTCTATACAGGGTTGCGAAAATTATAATGGGCAAACAATGCATCTTCCATTTTTTTTTAAACGCTTAATGGACCTCGTCTCCATTATCCATTTTTCAAAAAAATGGGTAATGGAGTCTCGCCCCATTATCCATTTTTTGAAAAATGGGTAATGGAGTCTCGCCCCATTATCCATTTTTTGAAAAATGGGTAATGGAACTCACCCCCATTATCCATTTTTCTGAAAAATGGGCATGCTTCATTATTCATTTTTCAAAAAATGGGTAATGGAGCCCGCCTCCATTGTCCATTTTTCAAAAAATGGGTAATGGAGCTCGCCTTCATTATCCCTTTTTCAAAAAATCGGTAATGGAATTCGCTTCCATTGTCCATTTTTCTGAAAAATGGGGAATGGAGCTCGCTTCCATTATCCATTTTTCAAAAAATGGGTAATGGAATTCACTCCCATTATCCATTTTTCTGAAAAATGGGCATCCTGCATTATCCATTTAAAAAAAAATGGGTAATGGAGCTCGATTTCATTATCCATTATTCAAAAAATGGGTTAGAGATTTCGTCCCATTATCGATTTTTTTAAAAATAGGTAATGGTAAAATTATAATGATTTTTTTTTTTTTGTAAAATGGGTGATCAAATGCGCCTCGTTATCTATTTTTAAAAAATGGGTATTGGAACTCGCTTCCATTATCCATTTCGTTAAAAAATGGGCATCCTCCATTATTCATTTTTGAAGAATGTGGATGTTCCATTACCCATTTTTTGCATCTATTATATATTATCCATTTTTAGAATTTTTTTTTTTTTTTTTTTTTTTTTTGTTCCAATTCCACCGTATACCCTGTCGGGTTTTTACGGAACCCCATCCCGATTCCCCCCTAGCACTCCCTACCCGCACTCAGCTAAGCTACCTAACTTCCATTGCGTCCGTAGCCGACTTAGCTACACTGTACCGCATTTGCCAGGGACACGGGGAAACTACGGAAAACCCGTGCCGGTACAGACGGCCATATTCTACTGATCCACCGGTATTTTTGCACTTGAGTAAAGTGCAGAAACACCAAAGTCTCAGAAGAAATCGCCTTCCGCTCAACGGTCGATGCGCCAGCTAGCGTACGGCTAAGCGGTCACCCATCCAAGTACTGACCGCGAACGAATCAGCTTGACTTGGGGGACCACCAGAGCCGCGCGCCAACCGCGCATCCACCGCTGTCGGTTTTTTGGAAAATGCTTGTTAAACCACCATGGAAATAAACTATATTCGAAAATATATTCAAGATGTATTATTTTTATACTTAATATATTTCTCCGCAAAATGGTATATTACGGATATAAACGATTGTATACTTGTAGAGTACACGCTGTAAAATACTTGTTCTTATATATTTTCTTATAAATCGTATATATATTGTTACGTCCCGATCAGCAATTTTCACTCCATCTCGGTCAAGGAGAATTTACACTCTCCCTTTGCACGTTATTCGGAGATGACGCTTTATCGAAGTTTTGGCCCTGTTTTGAACCTGACCTTTCGGAAAATAATTCGGGATAGGGCCTAGAGTGTATATATATGTTTGTTCGAGAATCAGCGCGGCGACGTGCGCTAGCTCGAGCGGCAGCTGTTCGGCAGCACCTCCCGGCCGAGTCCGGCCAGGACGGCGCGCGCCATCGGCGCACGCGCACCTGTTCTCATCCGAGGCGGCACGGGTTACGTGCCGCGTGCAACAGGTTTCGTGCTCATCTACGCCTAATGGCTGACACGGGTCAGCACGCGGTCGGGTAGATCGCCGATTTTTATTGGGTATTCTCACGGAATATCTCCACGGGTTCGCCCAGTTTTCGGCTAGTCTCATTTCGGGCAACCGTATCGTCGTTTCGCGATATCGGTTGGGCTCACACGGAGCATAGCGCGAGTGATTTTCTCGGGTACGCGATACGCGTAATCACACCGGAATTTCTCACGTTCTCAACGGCTACCTCGCGGCGATACAGCGCCGCGGGTAGATTTGCTCACTCGGCGGTCAAAGTGATTCATATAATTTAATTGGCTCACCGGAGTGCGCTCATTTTTGGACTATTCATTATTGTTAACCTGGAGTGCTCATTGTTATTCTCATTGTTGTTATTCGGTACATGCTCAACGGTCTACTCATTGTACAGTGTTTTTCGCGCGCTTTTGTTGTGCTATTTGATAAAGAGTTTATTTTCCCTGTTAACATCGTGAGTGAATTCATTTAACCCCCGTTCCGCTATATCTCATCCTGGCAATTCTCAAACAATGTTATTGACGATATTTCATTCGCGGTTAAAAGGTCGAATGTACTAGATTTTAAGTGACGATTTTAAACTGGACAAGAAAATTCTGGATACTATCTTTTTCTATCGCCTGGAATGCAATACGCGGCTATCTCTCTCGCGCGTCACCCTCGACGCACTGCTCGCGACGGCTCACTATCACGCTCACTCACTGTTTTCTCCCGACCTATCCTAATACTTTTAACACGCACTGTCATAGCTGAAATAAAATTGACCGACACGAATATAAATTGACCAGGAAATATTTTAAACTTCGATGACAACAAATAAACACTGATAAATAATTAATGACAAAGGAATATTCAGAAGAAATGAATTTTTACGATGTAGATGATAATTTTCCAAACTTACGATGTGATTGAAATGGTTTTACCTCGGAATAAAAGATCGAATGAATCGTTTGATGAATGATGAATATCGATATCGAAATAGAACGTCCTTCCCAAATCTGGATGAATATTCGAATCAGAATCGAATGATGATGTTGATCGACTCCAGAAATGAACGTCCTTCCCAGATTTTAACGATGAATGATTTCGATGATGGAATGATTTTCAGACGGAATGTACTCAAACTCAATTGAATGATTTGGGAAGTTACGGATGATTTAATGAAGTATGGTTAAAAATGAATACTGGCTCGAAAATTTTACAAGTTGATTTACAGGTTCTTTGTCAATGGCTCTAAGTACAATACGAGATTGAGGTCGGTGCCCCGGTCACGAAGAAGTAAAGAAGAAGTCCAGAACAAGAGTGCCGAATGGGCGGTGGGCGCGCGAATAAATAACCTCGGTGCCGGGCACCCCCGCGTCACCGCTGTCGCACCCGTGCCTCGTCTCCCCACTCTCATCACCTGATTCCTTTCTTTGATTGATTAATTGAATATTTCTCATTTCGTAGTTTTACAGTAATTTTGACATTCCAATTTAACACTTAAATTTTATCGCGTATTTTATGAACATACAAATTTGAATGGAAGCTGTACGAGCTTTCGTTGCGAAGTTAACAATAGTTGACATAAATTTTTATCTTAATATTTATGTGATTATTTCCCTAAATTTCGGCGTTAATAGTTTTACATTTCTTCCCTATTTTCGTAATTTTACATCTTTTTTCCCCCGTTATTTGCTACTTGATTATTTATTGGTTATTTATTATTTTTATATTTATTCCCGTTTTAATATTTTATTTGACGATATGACGTAATTTTCTTTGCTTACTTCTTGACTCTACTTTATTTCCCGAATCTGTTAATAATTTCCAAAAATACTATGTCAATCCCGTGTATTTGTCCCTTAAACTGGATTTCCATTTATTTCTTCATTTTATTATTTCAACTATGATCCTCCTGGACTATAACGATAATCTAGCATTCATCGATATTCACCGTCCAGGAGGTGCTGCACTCATTACGCCCAACGGCCGCTCTCAGCATCGTGCCCATTGTGACACGCGTCGTACAAGCAGGCCCTATGCTCGACAACTGTGAGGAGCGCTCCGCCGATATCCTTATCTGCATTTTTGCGCCTCAGGTTACCGACTCTCGTACGGTTAACTTGCTTCGTACAGTCACCTCTGTACATCAGCCTAATTCACCTGATGGCTAATTATTTTTACCAAATGGATGATTCTTTCATTAGGTATTTTATTTATTTATTGAAACTTTGAATTCGACAAATTAAACAATGGCAATTTTCCCATTGTTTATTTTTAACTAATTAGTATATTTCAAATATTTGGTTAATTGTGTTCGAAATATTTCGGGAAAATTCACAGGACGTAACAATATTTTCCATACGGTTTATATAATTTCAATGACATGTCTATAATATTGAAACATATATGCAAAAATATGTTAATTTTATATTAAAAATATATCGACTGTACATCGAAAAGTATAATTGACATATATCATCATCCAGAATTTATGCTTGCAAATTCAAAATCTTATGAAATGGCAATAGAAACTGTTTATCAAACTCAACAACTTATTGCCCTGAATACAACAAATTTTTTTGCCATTGTTGATTTTTGTAGCTCATATTCATGGGACTCAACGGATTATGAAGATTGAATTAGGTTAAAATCAATTTAGCTATCGGAATTTTATGATGTGTTGAATCTATGGAAAATGTTAGTTGAACTGATTTTTTTATTCCTTTCACTCATGTGACGGATGGTCGCTTGGTCAGGCACGCGGAATAAATGACGTTGAAAATAAGTGTAATAGAATGATGGTCTTTATTAGTCGTAGCAATTAATCGGAGAGAGTGTACCGCACTGGTCGGTCGTCGGAGCTGAACTGTCGTGAAGCGGGCGTGAAGCTGAGGGCTTCGCGCTCGCTTGACAATGGAATAAAGAGTCGCAAAGTGTTTAGTCTAGTCGATAAGTGGACGCTCACGGCGGTCCGGATGCGCGATAGCCTTAAGGGCTTCTTTGAAGAGCGTATCGACCGGAAACTCCGTATCGATATGCTCGAATAAATATTAAAGTCGATTGAGACTAAATATGAGGCTGCGGCCGTTACACTCACAAAGTGTCCTCTGCGATAAAACCAAGTAATTTCAGAATATGATTTATTATAGTGTTACGTCTGCGGCTAGAGCTTGGCTCGTTCCCAAACGTAGCAAATCAATATTTACTTCCTTTTCTTATTGCGGGCCGCCTTGGCCCGTCCCGTACGGGCCCGGTCCACGAGTACCTGAAAAGGGGGAGAAAGAAACCAAAGGTTCTCACGCGGAAATAAAAGATGAAGTGATTAGGGGTAACTCAAGATGGCTATATTGCTATTACTAGGTTACAACTTATTACTTACTCTAGGTGTTAGCAAACTCCACTCATCCATCCACACTGTACTTACTATTTGATGATAACGGTATATGGGTTATTACAGTATTCCCCGGCGGGGGTTCTTCGTCCTAACCCTATGGTTGGTTTTTCCCGAACACGGGTCGTAGCACACTAAAGTCTCTATATTGTCCTTGAATATCTTAGTTTTATAATTAATGTTTGATATTATTTTCGAAGAACAACTCGATTTTATGCCGCTCCGGTACACACTCGGAGTTACTACCGCGACCTCTCTGCACTCTGTCTTTGAGGCTAAGTCGCGTGGTTTACTCTCAGATTCACAGACCTACGCGAGCTACGAATTGCGGAGATCCTCCAGACCGATCTATCTTTGATCGTTGCTGTCGGGAGACGAATTTCCCTACGCCGCTCGGGGATCCTCGCGGATCCGCGAGCGGTCGCAAGCGAAAATCAGTTTCTGCAATTCAGCAACGGCGAGGCACGAAGTTCACGCCACGCGCGGGGATTTTGCAATCGCCGTACGTGCCGGAAACTCATACCTCGCGGATTCAGAATTACATCGGAGGCTCTCAATATCTGACGACGATGTGGAAGACGATATTTAACGCGTGAGCCCAGCTGCAGTGTGAAATGACACCCCTGATGAGCTCAGCGGCGCCGCTCGGCATTCGGCGTATCACGTCGCGATTTTTCATAAAAAATCGGGACGTAACAATAGAAGAAACTTTGTGAAAAGAAAAAAAAACCACATAACACAGAAATGTAACAATTTTGATTCTCAGAGTACAGTTTTGCTTCTAATAATAAGCGGCGCTGAAAAACATTTTTTGCGTATCATCGCGGTAAACATGTCTATTGTAACGGAACACCTTCCGTCACAGCAGCAGCTAGAACAGAAACGATAAGGCAGAGTGCTGTCTTATCCATCAACGTCAAGAAGACGAGAAAGATTGGGAATCCTCCTCCCACAACGGACTTCCCAAATGGGCAATGGCCTCAGAGGCACGACGAGGGACACTTACCTGCCTCCTGGTCATCGAAAAAGGGACCGCCCACAGAATAGGTGGGAACCGATGATAACCAGAGATAAGGCGAGGTGCGAGGTAATGGCCGACGCTCGCGGGAAGCGATATGGATGTAAACAAGTTGACGCCTGAAGAAGATTAACCCGACAGACAGGAGCGTCGAGACATTCGATAGGCGCCTAAAAGGAACTATCGAAGTGACGCTAAGAAACTTCAATCAGGATCAGAATAAAACAAAGACCGCTAGAAATCAACAAAAATAAAAACGAGTTGCCGACAATTAACTAAAGGAAAAGACAGTTTTGGTAAATTAACAAAATAAAAATAAAAATAAACGGGAAATTAAACAACAAGAAAGAAGTCCGCCTGGACTCTTTTAAAAAACTGATGTCATGCACAAAACTCAGTCTTAACCTCGGAAAAAGGGCCATGTTGATTAAACAAAAGCATAATCACTAGATTAACAAATATCCAAATCAATGAAAGAAGGAAATACGCATTAATGAGGGTCACTGTACCCCCTTCCATCACTAAACTTATATAACAGCATCACGCGATGCCCCCTCCTTGCTGAAAACAAACCACGTGACAATCACGCCATATTCCCCACTACCCGAAAACTTATGTAACGTGTGGAAAAATACTGGGTGACGTCACGGCAAAATCCCCTCTATGACCACCTGAAGAAGGGCCTATATAAGACCCGCGCGGCAGCAGGACGGTCTCTTTAGAATTTTGTAAATCGAATAGTCGTACTTGCAAAATCAGAGGCCAGCGCCTACACCAAGGATAGGTAAATATTAATTAGAATAGAGAACCTCGAACAGTGGCCAGATCCTGGGCAATTGCGTCCCAGACGTCTCCTACTGTTAGGGAGGACACTCCGCGAGCCTTGGCTATTTTTCAGGCAATTGCGTCTTTAAAACTGTCAATGTGCAATAAGCGAACAAATTGGTTTGTGCTAATCAGCGTGGGGAACCATAGCTAGTAGACTTTGGTTAGACGAGTTATTAAACGGAGTGGAAATCCAAGACCTGTGTGGACTAAGATACCACTCCGCGAGCCGATTCGTCTATACAAGGTCGCAGCCTCCTATTTGTTTCGTACCCTTCCCGTAGCTCAGGAATAGGGACAAATTGTCACAAAAAGAATTAAAGTAAACGCGTAAACCAAGATCAATAGCCGCGAAAACACCGTGAGCCATTACAGTCGGAGCATAGCGATTCCGCCTGTCAAGGGCCTTTTCGCAAAGATACGCAGTCTGTGCTAATCGACGGGCACTTCGAACGTCAGTAGAGTTTACACGGAGGATTCTCGAAATACGGCAAAGACCAATGGTTCAACACCGCTATATTTCTTGTAATCATCGGTGAAAACTCGCAGCCTCTGCGCATAGTTGCGTCCCACGTTAGCTCCACGAACGGGAAAAAAAAAAGGTCACTTGGACAATTATGCAATTAACATCCCAGCAAAGTTAAAGTCGCGATAAAAGTCACGAAAAATAATCAAAAGAGACGAGTAGAAGTCCAATGATTAAATTAACGTGACGAAGCACTGAATCGGAAGATTTGGCTAGTCTTAATTCCGTTAATGAGGACGCCTCGACAAAATAATTAACATCAAATTGATCAAGGGCGCAGTACGCAACGGATTGAAGCCAGACATAAAGTCCCTCAACAGCGGTAGATAAAATAACAAATAAAAGAAAACAAAAATTGAGTGTAGAGCTCCCCGAGGTTACCGTCTTGGTCAACAGCGGGAATACTTTCTTAACAATCTTAAATTCAACTCTAGAGGTTGCTTGACTCCACATTAGAACAATAAATCAAATAAAAGAAAACAAAAATTGAGTGTAGAGCTCCCCGAGGTCGCCGTCTTGGTCAACCGCGGGAATATTTCTTAACAATCTTAAATTCAACTCTCGAAGTTGCTTGAATCGAAGAGAAGAAAAAGAAAAAGAAGGCAATAATTTGTGTAGCGCACCATAGAATCGTCATCACTGTATCGGTAGCCTCAACCGTGGGTGAGACACCGCGCGACCGGCCAGGACCACTGTATGGAACGGGCGCGTACAATAACATAACCAGAGCACGCGTCGCTACAGCGTTCATCAAAATAAAACTCTCGTGATATATCGTACCTCGCTTGTACCTCGCTCGAGATATCGGACTTGTCGAGCGAGTTTCAGGCGTCCGAATATTAGGTTTGAACATCCATAGAATTATCCCTTACTCCACTTATAAGTCACATTCAGTATTACACACAACCCGATCAGATTGCCGATGATGATCATACCGTCAATGTACTCCTCTCTGGAGTGAGAGCAAAAGCGGCTTTTCTGAGGCAACTCGTTACAAACAAATAAATTAAAATAAACAATAAAAAAGGAATTTTGATTGGATTCGTCCCAGCTCTGTGCACGAACAGAAAAATAAATAACCTAAATTAAATTTCGCGATTAATACTAAGTTGTCAGATCTGAGAGATTTATCTCACGATAAAAATTATCCGACAAGAATCGCGAAAGCTTACAGCCGGTCCAGTACCGAACTCTTACCTTCCATTCGGAAGAAGACGATCTAAAAAATCGTGAGTTCGATATTCCGCTCCCACGGAATATCGAAACGTTTCATGAAAAATTATGTACTTACAACTCACAAAACAATGTGTTAGAGTCTACCACGCCTTACTTATAAGTTTCCAAAATTTTATTCTGAACTACTGAATAGCCGAGTGGATATTGCCGCAGATTATAAGTCGCAAGGCACCGCGTTCGAATCTCCACCAATGTCAAAAATGTGTTATCGTTTTTCAGCTATTCGCACACCATGTGGATCAACCTCTAAAACTTATCACGATATCTATCTGATTTTTTTTCTTTTTTAATTAAATGGTAGTAATTTTTATGTATATGATAATATTATAACTATATTGAATATTATAAAAATATCTTGACAAGAGAAATCCACACTACAAAGTGTGAGTTTTTAAGGGCCTTTTCAGGGCTTACGCCACAGTAAATGGGAAAAAACGCATGCATATTTCGTGATGTTTTTTCCCGGTAAATATACGCTTTATCGATTTAATTTGTTTAGGGCCGAAGGAGGATACATTAAAGAATATTTAGGAATTTTTTCATTCAAATTTAGTGTTATTATCTAATTTTTTTATCGGTTGGCGTACATTTTTTTAAAGATCTTTTACGGTATCCCCAATTTCAACTTCTTTTATCAGAAACAAACAATTCTAATTGTTTCTTCACAAACGATATATAACGCGGTCCACGACGAGGAAAAAAGAAAAAAAATCGCAAAATGGCGGCCATTTGAAAAAAGTCGATTTTTACCCATTTTTCAACACTTTATTTTTTTTCACTTATTTTTTTAAGTATGAAAACCGTCAAGGACCAAAAAATGTGTTGCAGTATATCGGTACAAATTTTCATAAAAATCCATCAAGCCATTTATGAGATATCAGGGACACCGATCTTGAAAATCACGTATTGAGAAAAACGCATTCAAAGTTCGGCCGCGCTGAAAAAATGAATAATGGGGGCGAGTTCCAATACCCATTTTTTGAAAAATGAAAAATGTGGACGAGTTCCATTTCTCATTTCTTTTTAAATGGATAATGGGGCGAGATCCATTACCCATTTTCAAAAAATGGATAATTGCGAGTCTTGGGTGATGTTTTAGGAGTCAGTTTTTGCTTTTTTGACTCTTGGTTTGCGATATTTTCCGACGAGCTTTCGTCGCGTTGCCTAATCGGCATGATTTCTGCGGGGTTTCTTGACAAAGCGTCGGCAACTACGTTTAGTTTACCTGGTTTGTGTATGATATCGTAATCGTACCCGCTCAGGATTATTTGCCATCGCTGTAGTTGTTGCGGGATATCGGGTTTGTTTTTTATGTAGGTTAACGGTCTGTTGTCCGTGACGAGCGTTAAGCGTTTCCCGTATAGGTATATCTTGAAGTACTCTACTGCGTTTACTATTGCTAGTAATTCTTTTTTCATCGCGTCATACGCGATTTCGGTTTTTTTTAATGCTCTCGAGTAAAACGCTATCGGATGGTCAAAGTCGCCGTGTTTCTGGCTAAGTACTACGCCTATGGCATAGTCTGATGCGTCTGTAGTAAGAGTGCAAGTTTTGTCGAAATCCGGATATTTTAGAACCGGTCGTTCGACGATTCTTGCTTTTAAGTACTCGAATGCTAATTGGCATTCGTTTGTCCAAGTGAATTTCTCTGACTTTTTTAGTTGTACTATTAATGGAATAGCAATTTTTGCAAAGTCGCGGATAAACCGTCGGTAGTATCCGGCGAGTGCGACGAACTGCTTAATTCCGTTTTTTTGTACTTGGGTATCGGGAAGTTTTCTACTGCGTGTATATTATGGCTATTTGGTCTAACGCCATCTGAGGATATGATGTGTCCAAAATAGGTCACTTCTCTGTTTAGGAAGTGGCATTTCTCTGTTTGTAGCGTTAGCCCGCTGATGTTAAGCGTTTTGCTAAGGCTTTGAATTTGTTTTCGTGTTCTGTCATGTCTTATGCGTATATTACTATGTCGTCTAAATAGACGAATAAGTCTGTGCTTTGTAATCCGGATAGAACGACGTCCATCAACCTCTGAAAGGTTGCTGGCGCGTTTTTCAGTCCGAATGGCATTCGATGGTACTCGTAATGTCCATTCGGGTTCGAGAAAGCTGTTTTATGTCTATCGGCTGGGTGCATCTCGACTTGATAGAATCCAGATCGAATGTCGAGAAGTAACGGGCCCAACTGGTCCAATATATCGATGATATTTGGGAGTGGGTACGCGTCTGACGTGGTTTTATCGTTGAGTTTTTGGAAATTGATGACGATTCGCCATTTTTTGTTACCTTTTGAGTCTGGTTTTTTTAGGAACGACCCAAACTGGAGAATTGTAAGGAGAAAGGGATGGTTGTATAATTCCCTTGTCTAGCATATCGCTGACCTGATTTTGTATCTCCTTTTTGTGTACCTGTGGAAACCTATATTGTTTTGTGTTGATTGGTCTGTCATCCGTTGTATGTATCTCGTGTTTTGTTAGTGTCGTATGACTTAGCCGATCTCCGGGTAAACAAAATAGATGTTGGTATTCTGAGACTAATTCAAGCACGTGGTCTCTCTCTGTTTCGTTAAGGTGATTCAGTTGTAAAAGTGCTCGAAGGGCTTCGAGCCTGGATTGATTGTCTAATTGTATCGAGCGTACTTCTCCACGGTTCTCATGTTGAGAATCACGAGAGTCGCTCGACGTGAGATTATCGATCGGTTTTTCCGAGATAGCCTCTACTGGGATTAGCTCGACTGTCGCAATTTCTAGATTAATTTCGCAATTGTGCAAATTAATTACGCAAAGATACGCGATTCCGTTGGTGTTTTTAACGAGCGCGTTACCCAAGTAAAGGCGATAACCTACGCCCATTCTTGGGATATATCCCTCCTCGAGATCGGTTGGCTTTAGTCTGACAGGTACAATAAGCTTTGACCTGCCAGGTATCGTTACTCGTTCGAAGCTCTCGAACGGAATTCGATAGCCAGCGAATGTTATGCAGGCTTCGCTATAAAGAATATCGGCTGGAGTCCCCCTGAAGAAGACGTCGCCGAGTATAGCGTCCTGCGTAATCGGGAAAAAGTCTTCCACTAGGTGGAACGCGACTTTAAATCCTTTAATTCTCAGATAGCATCGACGAGTGTTTTTGCTGTACCGTCTGTTATCCCGTTAAGTTCGTATATTAGCGTCGGATCCACTTCCGTACGCAAGCCTAAGAATGATTGTTTTAACAGGTTTATTTCCGCTACGGTGTTGGCGAGAAACAAAGCCTGTTTAGTGAATAGATTTGGGGACTCTAAGGTCACCGTTGATGGTCTGTGCCGTCGCGACAATTCTAATTTAATTGTCGCTTTTCTAATGGTTATACAACCGTCTATACTTTTTACATGATTAGCACCTACATATATTACAGGTTCGGTTTCGGTTTGCGCCTTGTTTGCGTCTTTTATGAATTTGTCGTTGACGAGCGCTCCGGTGTCCGACCTCTCGTCGCGCTGTCGCGAGAAGCGGATCTCTCGTTTTTTTGAAGCAGGCGCTCGAAAATCTGCTCGATTTGCGTTGCATCGAGGCTCGACTGATGGTCTGATTTTCGCGAGTTTCGAGCGTTGCTCGGGTTCTGTCTATCTCGCGAGATGTCTCGGCTATTTCGGTCACGCGAATTGTCTCGATTATCTCGGTCGCGTGAGATATCACGATAATTACGATCTCGCGAATTGTCTCGGTTGTTTTGATCGGGCGGATTGTTTGGTTGACTACTATTTTGGAAATTGCGATCCCACGAGCTGTTTTGTTGTGGGTTATTCTGGTAATAACCATCGCATGAGCTATCGCGATAATTTTCGCGTGAATTGTCTCGATAGTTATTTCGCGGATTGTTGTGGTAGTTTCCACGGGAATTGTTACGGAAACCCCCGCGTGAATTATTTTGATAATTCCCGGGTGGTCCCTTTTGATAGTAGCTGGGCGGATTATTTTGATACTTACCGCGCGAGTTGTTTTGGTAACCGCCACGAGTATTATTCTGGAAATTTCCGCGAGAACTGTTTCGGAAATTTCCCGGTGAGTTGTTACGGTATTGATGGCTGTTGACGCGTGTATTCGTGTTTTCGCGCAGTCGTTGCACGGAGTAGCATTCTGATGTTGAATGTGTAAGGTTTTCGTGGTGGACTTCGCAAAATTTTAGTCCGTTGTTGTCGGTTAGTTGCGTAAACCGAACTTTCGCTTTTTCTGGGCGTTTGTCCCTAGTTTCCGATTTATCGCGTATTCGTCCCTGGTGTACGTTTTGTCTACGGACGAGTTCGTTCTCGATGTTTAGCGCTTCGTCGACTGCGCTGTCGAGGGTTATAAATTTTTTTTGCATAATAATGTTTGCAATTTGATGGAAAAGACCGCGAACAAAGACTTATCACGGTTTATCGAACTTCGTCGTGCGGTTTTGCAGATACTGCTCGAGCACTGACTCGTTGTAATTTTGAGAATTTTATTTTTATTCTAATTCAAGATCTGATAATTCAACTGGTTTTTCGAGTGCATTTCTGAGATCTCTCAGGAGTGGCTCTAATGTGTTATATGTTGTCGCGTCGGCGATATCGGCGGCGACTCGTGATAGTTTGAGTTGAATAATTTCGAGGAGCTGCGGTTGATCGTGCTCCGAGATGATTTTTGCAGCTTTTTTGCAAGCGCGTATGCAATCATTGAGCGGTACATTTTTCCCGTTAAAATTAGATATCAGATTTTGTACATCGCGGAGCGTTATCGAGCTATTGTTGTTCGCCATCGCGAAGTATGTTCGCGACGGGAGTCGCTCGGTAGACAACGCTCGGCGGTAAAAATTATTTCCGCCGTTTGCTCGCGCGGGGCGCTGAGGCGGCTCTGGTGCAGCAATTTTGGTGTAGTTATTGAACAATTAATAAAGAAAAATAACAAAATGTAAATAGATTTGTGTTGTGTTGCTGCCGTCTGACATGAGGCGCAATTGGGGATTTTTTTGTATGGATGTATGTATATATCTATGTATACTTTGTAAATATTTCGTTTCCTTTCTTTTTGTTTTGTTGTTTTTTGTTCTTTTTTTTGGTGGGATGTTTTGTTTTGCTGCCGTCTAGTGTGAGGCGCAGTAGTATCCTTCTTTTTTATCGAATATAGATTATTATAAAATAATATGTATTGTTATTTTATTTGTTGATTTGTTTACTGTTATTGATTATTAGCTTGTATATATCTATATATATATATTGTTACGGTACGGCCTTAGCAAAGGCCGACGATGCCCAGCGGTGCTGTCTTGGTACCGACGGGGCGTAATGTTTATCGTTTTATTTTCGTGGATGTTCTCGGCTACGGATCGAGGATATTCGTGGGATGAGAGGATTGGCTTTTATTTCTTCTCGTGCAAGTTATCGTACGCAGAGATGGTATAAAAGATCGTTTATTTTAACAAAAAGTTGATTAAATTTGTGTGTTTATTTGGGTTTGTTTATAATTTGTGTCGTTGTGTGTAATATTTCCTTTGTGTGATTTTTCTGTAATTGTGTGTTTATTTTTCTAGGTGATTGTTGATTTCCTTCTTCGTGCTCTACGGCCCTGCGTTGCGGTGCCGCTGTATGTTGTCGAGCGTGCGGCCCTGCCGCTCGCTCACCCGTACGTCGTCTTATCTCCGTATCGATCGCCCGATCGATGCGGATCGCTCCCTGTTGTTCTCTCTCTCCGTCGATTTTCGTCTACGCTGTCTCGTGGGCCGTGCCGGCGGACGTTCGCGCTCAGTGTGCGAGAACCGGGCTCTGGTGTCGCGTGGTCTCGGCACGAGACGCGTGTGTGTTTGTTCGTGTGGCCGTGAGTTTCTCCACGCGTTGACTCGAGTGTGGTGTACTCGACTGCAGCTGGTCCTCTGTCGGGAGGTTCGTGCCTCCGACGACAACGTGAGTGCTGTTGTGGCCAAATGTGCTGTTCCACCGGGTTCCAGGCTCCGTGGTTGTGATGACGACGTCCAGGCTCTTCGTCCGGGTACCGCAGCAGAAGAAGTCCGATCCTCGAGTGCTTTTCTGCTGCGTTTGGTGGGCCTTTTATACCCGTCGAGGTGCACGCTGTCTTGCTTGCACCTCGCCTATGACGTCTGCCCGTGCTTGGAGCGCCCTCCTTGCTTTCGCGCGCGCGTGCATCGCTGAGTGTGGTGCACTCTGGCTGCAGTTGCGCGGGGTTTTTCGATCTTGTTCGATCCGTCGTAATATATATATTATTTCGCTGCCATCTAGTGTGAGGCGCGTTATTTCTTTATTATATTTTTTTTGAAAGAGCAAAACCAAAGAATATTTATTCATTAATTAAACAAAAAAGAATTATTTATGTATATGTATTGAAACGTTTCGATAACTCGAGGCGATCTCGCGAGGTTCGATCACGGCCTTGAACGGAGGTTAATGCTATCGCCCAAGTTTAACGTTAAAATTTGTGTTTTCTCCTCGCGTTGGAGCGCGATCCGCTCCGTTTTCGACGAGACAGGATTCGAGTGCGGGACTCGACGGGTATGAGGAACACCTCCGGATAGGATAGTTTTGAGAATTAAGAAACGGAGAAATGTGAAAAATAAAAGAAATAGGAATCTCAAAAGAAATGGAACTGATAAGAAAAAAGGAAATATTGAAAACAATGGAAATAATAGTAAAAACTTAAGTTTTTTTCGGGATTGCCTCAGACAGGTTTTATTCACTTTCACTCACGCGTTTCGCGCCGCTCGAGTGATTTGACCCTTCATCATTGGCTTCGTCAATAAGGGTCTTATTGGTCGTAAAACAGGTTGTCTGTCCGTGAAGCGGACGACCAAAAAGGAGTTTTGTACAAAAGGGGGTTTGGTAAGATCGTTATGTGAGGATTCCCGAATGTTAGTAGGGAGAGAAGCTCCCGTAAGCGAAAAGAAATGTATTAATGAGGTTAGTTAGTGGTTAAGGGATAAAAATGCGGAGTATCCGTGCGGCTTATGGCCTGGGATACTCGTTAACAATATGGAAAAAGGAAATTTGAAATGAAACGGCCAATAGGCTGGAGTCGGACGTTGTTTGGCGTCGAACGCCCGTAGCCCCCCCGTGGTCGCTCGCTTGACCGTGCTACCGTACGCGTCTATGCTGTTTTGGCGCACACCTGTGAGGCCTCTCAGTACTATAGCTATCGCGGCAGGTAGTATGCTATAGAGCGGTGCGTAACTCACGAGAGTATCCCAATGCCTATAATTTCGACCGAGAACAGCAAGGTGCGCGACGGCGACGATGTTTACGCACAATTTCCACGCACCGCGGAGTATGCTATGCCGTTGGGCGTGACTTTGTTGTCCTCAACAACGGTCGAGGCCTATTGTCTCGAAGATAAATATACGGGACCTTGGCTTTCTCACAAACTTGGAGACGGCCTTGGTCGAAATAAGATAACGTTCAGAAGAACGTGAAATTTGTAAATTTGGAAGATTCCCACGCAACAAGAGATTTGTGCGTGGGGAGCTTAACACTCAATTTAACGAATAGAGAGAAAATATAATTAGTTTATTTTAGTTGAGACGAGAATTTATTCCCTGTACCCGAGAGTTCTTCCTAAAACCAGAGCGCGGAGATATTAGGTGCTAAGGATTTGCTCAGGAATTATGCGCGAGTTCGGGGAGATATAATACACGAATTTCTAGTATCCGAGACTTACGCGTTCAACTGCGCTACGTGAAAACCTTGGATGTTTAATTCAAGTCACGACGGTCTTTACTCATTATTTTACCTCGCAAGCTGCTGCCGAAGCTCACAACGAGGGTCTCGAATGCTAGAGAAAATTAAATAGAGTCTCCGAAACTTTAATTGAGAGAGAAAGCTCTAAGAACCAATACGCGATACCTTAGATCTTTTACCCTGTCGCGGCGGTCTTTACTCGTTCTTTTTCCTCGCAAGCTGTCACTAACGTTCACAACGAGGTTCTCTATCAATTAATTATACTCTACGTTCCTTAATGAGTCTCCCTCACATGCGCACTGCAGGAGCTTGACACACTAAGGGCCCTTCCTGATGTATTACGGACTTACGACGTTAAGAAAATTGTTATAACGAGCAACTGCTCGGCTCTCTCGTAGATAGGTAGGTAACCACGATGATTCTGAGAGCGAAATGTGTGCTCCCGGGTCTTTTATTAACGTTGCAAAGTCTTTTTTCCATGAGAGGGGTACAGGTGTGACGTATCGGTACGTAATTGGTTTGGCTTCTTATTCTTGGTCCAGGTGGGGTGCTCCGGCTCCTTCGCGGTGGGGTTATGGAGTAATTCCCCTCTTTCCGCGTCGAGTAGATGACGCGGGTCTTCGTGGTCTCGACGAGGGTAAGTCCCTCGTCGCGAGGTATCAGGTTTGCATGAGGCGGGAGGAGTGTCCGCGCCTTTTGCCGAAATCTGGCCCACCTCCTAAGGTGTGACAATGCGCGAGGCACGGGAGGTAGGGCTACCGGCTGGACACGGTCATCGATCACCGACGATGGACAGGCGTATCGATGGCCGCGCGCGCGACGCTGGTCCTCGCGTATCCTCCTCCTTCTCCTGATACCTTGTGAGGGGGGCTCCCAGAGCGTCCCGTCACAACGCCCTTTCAAAAAGGTTTAACGCTGTAGGAACAGCTAGTTATCAGCCTTTTTTTTGTGTTTTTTTTTCAGGTGTTACCTTTAATCTGTTCTCGCTTCTCGAGGGTGCCCGGTTTGCACTGGGGTGCGTGAAGACTTCCGTTGCACGGCGTCCTCCACCACTGGGTCGACTATAGCGTGGGCCTTCCGTTTATCCCGCCGGAAGTATTCTTCGTCGCACATAATTATCGGTCCTTTGTCGGTTTGGACAGCCCGTGCTCCAGATCGTCGTGGACGGATCCATTCCTTGGGTGGCTCTTCTACCGGTATTCTCGACGGTATGTAGCGCATCCGGATCTTCGTTGTTCCCGGTGCGACGGTATCCGGCGCCTCCGGGCTGAAGTTTAATGCTTCCCGTTGTTTTTTTATATCCTGTTCGAGAAAATCGAAGAATGCCCCTTCGGTATAGGTCTGATGGCTGTTAATTTTCGATCTTGGTGGTCGGTTGCACAGAGTGTTCGTCGAACACCCGTACTGCGGATTCGCCGTAATAATTTTACCGTTGTAACGGTCACCCGTCTGTGTTTCCGCATCCTTCATCTCACACGACATGTCGCTCGCACAGTTCGGATATTACTGATAAGTATTCGGGTTATCGGTGGTCCCTTCCCTTGTCTCGGGTTCACCGTGTTGACAGTTCTCGGTGCTGGCCTTTCATAATCGCAGTAATCCGTGATTTAATCCTTGTGTTGTCTTGTTGAGGTTTCACGCGTCGTCGGAGCCGTTTGTCTCGGCTCGGACCGTCCGGTACGGACGGAGATCCTGAGCGTGATACATCCCTCGTTCTCGTTCCTCTTCAGGGTATACGAGTACATATGACGTCTTGCCTATTTTTGTTTTGATGGTATACGGGCCCTCATACAGCGGAAGAAACTTAGCAACGATTTTCGCTGACGGGTTCGATACATTGAGCGCTCGAGCTAGAACCTTTTCCCCGACCTTGAATTCCATTAGTTGGTGCGAAGCATTGTATTTTTTTGCATATCTGCTCCGAGCACGTCGCATGTTTTCGCGAGCGCACATTATTAGCTCCTCCCTCGGTACCTGTTTTGCGTCACCCTTTTTTATGAGGTCTCGCCAGGGACGTCGTGGTTTCTTCCCGGTGTGGAGCTCGAGAGGTGTATGTCCGGTCGCCTCGTGATGAGACGTGTTGATGCACTCCTCGATCACGGGTAGCCATTTGTACCAGGAATTATGTTTGTTCTCGGTCAGCGTTCGGAAAAATCTCGAGAGCTCTCGGTTAGTCCGTTCCACCGGGTTGGCCTGCGGATGACGTATGGCTGTAAGTATCTTTTTTATGTTGTTTTCCTTGAGGAGCTTTTCCCACTTCTTAGAGGTAAATTGGGTGCCTTGGTCCGACAGAATAGCTCGGGGCATCCCGTATTTCGGGAAATAATCCTCGTCCAGATGTTTCCACGTACCTTCCGTCGTGGCCTTGCGCATGGCGTATAATTTTGTGAGTTTTGTGAATACGTCAATTACCGCGAGAATAATTATTTCCGTACGCTCCTGCGGGTAAAGGTCCATAAAAATCGAGGGATATGAGGTCGTTAGGTTTCTCCGGCAAGATCATTTGCATCTCGGCGAACGTGCCCGTGGTGTATATTTTGTTTCTTTGACAGGAGTCGCAAGTGGACAAAATTTTCCTCGCGTGTCGGTGTAGATTGGGATAGTAAAAATCATCTCTCAGAATTAAGTAGCATTTCCGAGCTCCTATATGCCCATACAGAGCATGGCACTCGAGTAGGAGTGGACCGATACCAGCGGTGGGGACGACTAAGCGTTCGATACCTTTTCGGCAACGGTAGAGAACTCCTTGATGCTCACGATAGTCCGGGTTTTCTTTGTCTTTCGCAAGCCTTTCTTTAATGGCTTTGCAGCGTTCATCAGTGTCTTGCAATTTAGCCATATTCCTCAGAAGTTGTAGAAATTCTTCCGACATTTCTCGAGCGAGGAGTGCTATGATTATTTCATCAGCACTCCTTTCTTTCTCGGGTCGGCTTAGTACGTCGGCGACGGTATTGTCCCGCCCGGCACAGTGTATAATCCGCGGGTGATAGTCCTGCACCGCAAGTGCCCATCGCGTGAGACGTGCATGCGAGAGTCGACACTCTTTGAGAAACGTGAGGGCTGCATGGTCAGTAATAATAATAACTTCGCTGCCCAGGAGGTACGTTCTAAATTTCGTGAGTGCCCACACTACCGCAAGCAGTTCCTTTTCGGTAGTGCTGTATCGCAGCTCGGCACTTTTCAACGTTCGACTCGCGAAGTGTAGGACCAGATGTTCTCCTGCGTTATTTTTTTGAAATAATACGGCGTCGATAGCCACGTCGCTCGCGTCAGTTGATTCCGAAGCGGAATCAACTGACCGGGTAGTATGGTTGATTCCGAAGCGGATAATACAGTATGACGCTGGAGCAGAACTTGGATTTAATTGTGCGGAAAGCTTCCGCCTCGTCCTCTCCCCAGTGCCATTTCGTGCCCTTTCGGAGTAAGTGTAGCAGCGGGACAGTAGCTTCACCGTGTTCCCGGGTAAATTTACTATAGTAATTGATGAGCCCTAAGAAGCCTCTTAGTTGTTTGAGGTTCTTCGGGGGAGGGAAGTTCTCAATCGCTTCAATCTTATCAGGGTCGAGCTTGATCCCATGCCTTGTCAGTATGTGTCCGATAAATCGTGTTTCTTGTCGGAAGAAATGCGATTTCCCGAGCGTGAGCGTCAGTCCATGTTCGCGAAAACGCTGGAATAATTCTCTGAGGTCCTCAATGTGCTCTTCGAAAGTTTCTGAGGTACACAGTAAGTCATCAACAAAGTTGATTACATTGCCGAGCCCTTGCAATACTTTCTCGAGTCCACGGACGAGACTCGCGGTGCTAGTGCGCAGACCGAAAGGCGTTACTTTGAATTCATAGCAGCGTCCTCGGTGCATGAAAGCTGTATATTTTCGCGAGTTTTCAGTGAGCGGAACCTGCCAGAAACGCGCTTTCATATCAAGGGTTGTCATGTATTTAACGCTTCTGCACTCTTGAAAAAGGTCGTCAGCCGCTTCCATTCGTTCGTGGTCCGGCACGAGAATTTCGTTTATCCTGCGGGCGTCAAGGCATAGTCGCACGCTCCCGTCCTTCTTCATAGAAAGTAACAACGGGCTACTGTATGGGCTCTTTGATCGTTGTATCACGCCTTGTCGAAGAAGTGTTTCGAGCTCCCTGTCCACTCCTTCGCGATAAGCTAGGGGTACGGGATAGCTCATGGCCTTGAAGGGACTGTGGGGTATGACCTTCAACTCATGCTCGTAGGAGTTCAGCAGCCCCGGTCTCTTCAAGAAAACCGCTCGATGCTCGATGAGCAGTTCACGAAAAATACTGCGTTGCTCTAAACTCAGCCCTTCCGTGGCTTCGATTTTCGCATCTATCTCCTCGTCCGTGATGATTTCCTCTTCCTCAGGCGCGACGGTGATTTCGTTTATGTCGCTTATCGGGTTGTTTATTCGATTGATAAATTTGACGGTGTGTCGGCGGTGCGGTTCGTGAGGTAAAACAAAGGATATTTCATAGGCTTCTAGGTCAATTCTCGTTTTTATTTTCGCTAAAAAATCGATTCCGAGGATACACTCGTTCGCGAGTCGCGGAACGATTATGAGAGTGTTTCTCTCTCCTTTCTCGTCGATTTCGATGTAGGCAAACATTTGTCGGGTTACCTTCACGGCCCTTCCGGTCGTTGCTCCACGCACTGACACTCCGGCGAGTGGCAGTAATGGACACGTTCGAAAAATTTTTCGTTTGCTAAAAAAAATTGTTCCGATATAACTGTAATTTCGCTTCCAGTATCTACGAGGGCTCGGATTGTAACGCCCTGTACTTGGATCGTCAATATGGGGCATTCTGCGCGGGACGGCCGTGGGGTTTCTTCCTCCTTAAGTAGATACTCGCGCGTATCCTCGCCGAAGCCGAGCGTCACCTCATTAATTTGTATTAATCCCGAGGTGACGCTTCCTCGTTTCCCTCTTCCGTTGGATCCTCCACCAGTTCCAGAGAGTCACCGAGGTCGGTATCCGTTTCGAGATTCCGTATGTGGCGCGTTGTTTCCTTTCCTTTGAAATTTTGTCGCGAGTCGCTTGTTCCCTTCTCGCGCGTCTCGTTTCTTCCGGTTTTAGTTTCTTCAATTTTTTGTTTGGTATTTCCCTCCCGATTTCCGTTCTCTTTATTGGCTAGGCCAAATCGATCGCGTGGTTCCGGTCTCGGTCGAAATTCGTTTCCCGGTCCCTCCTCATCGTATGAAGAGAGGAGATCGAGCAACCTCGGGACCGTATTAATTCCCAGCGTTCGTACCGTTGTCCGAATGTCCGCGGGGAAATGCCTCTTTACTTTGTTGATAATTTCGGTTTCGGTTAATACCGGTCTTAGATCCCTAGCCATTCCAATGAGGGATAGGGCGTACGCCAAACGCGATTGATTTTTTTTCGGGTTATACCATTCAGATTCGAGACGCAATCTCACATTTTCCTGTTTCTCGGTACTCCAGAATCGGCGCGTAAATTGCTGTTCAAAATCTCCCCAGTCCTGGATGAAATCTCGCGAAATTTTCCACCACTGGAGTGCGAGACCTTGAAAACATTGTGATATCACAATTTTGAAATGATATCGCGGCACGAACGTATCTCGAAAATATCGAAGATCTCCGAGGAACTGGAGCGGAAGTTCGTTCGATTTTCCTTGGAAAATAGGTGCCTCGAGTTTGAGGTTGCTGCACGTGGCCGTGACGTTGCTCGGCCCTAGCGTGAGCGGCTGTGTCCCTGAGCTCGTCCCTACCTCTTCCCGATTGTTCGGTAAACGCGGCAGTTCGTAGCTCTCGCGTCTCTCAGATCGATCCGTAAGGGGAGCGGCGCGGTCGGAGTTCGGCAAGGTTTCGAACCTCGCCGAGAGCCCTTTCGATTTCGGATTACGCGTAGAGCAGATCGGGCGTTTGTCGCTGAGGATAAACGTGTCTCCCCCTCCGTGTGATTCGTCTTGCCCCGCTGAGACAGACGACACGACGAATTCCTCCATCCTCTTGAGTTTCTCTTCCACGCTATCCTCTATTTTTCGTAGATTTTCGCGGTTCTCTCGATGTTCGGCATCCTGCTTGTGGCGTATCTCATTGAGGACTTCCATTATGGATTTCAGTGAGATAGGCTCATCGTTGATGCTCGGGGGAAGGAAGGGATCCTGATAATTTTTATCACCGGTGGCTAACTCCATCGTGTTCATCGTGTCGCTTCTAAAAAAACCGGATCGTCGAATTTCGCTGTCTACCGAGATCACGCGCTTCTCCTTTTCGACATTCCGCGGACTTTTGTCCTGTTGACTCTCCCGTGATGTAGTCGAGCTTGTTTTTGCGCGTGTTCCCGTCGACAGCGTTTGACCGTCGTTCCCTACGGCGTTGGTAGGAGCGTTCGCTTCGTCTACCTCGTTTATGTTGTTGTTTACGACTTGATCCGTCATTCTGGCTGGCTTTCGTTTGTGGTTGCTACGCCAACGCGGCTTACTCTTATCAATAACTTTCTGCGTGTTCCCCAGTTTAGGCGTCGAGTCCCTGTTCGGGCGCCATTGAAACGTTTCGATAACTCGAGGCGATCTCGCGAGGTTCGATCACGGCCTTGAACGGAGGTTAATGCTATCGCCCGAGTTTAACGTTAAAATTTGTGTTTTCTCCTCGCGTTGGAGCGCGATCCGCTCCGTTTTCGACGAGACAGGATTCGAGTGCGGGACTCGACGGGTATGAGGAACACCTCCGGATAGGATAGTTTTGAGAAGTAAGAAACGGAGAAATGTGAAAAATAAAAGAAATAGGAATCTCAAAAGAAATGGAACTGATAAGAAAAAAGGCAATATTGAAAACAATGGAAATAATAGTAAAAACTTAAGGTTTTTTCGGGATTGCCTCAGACAGGTTTTATTCACTTTCACTCACGCGTTTCGCGCCGCTCGAGTGATTTGACCCTTCATCATTGGCTTCGTCAATAAGGGTCTTATTGGTCGTAAAACAGGTTGTCTGTCCGTGAAGCGGACGACCAAAAAGGAGTTTTGTACAAAAGGGGGTTTGGTAAGATCGTTATGTGAGGAATCCCGAATGTTAGTAGGGAGAGAAGCTCCCGTAAGCGAAAAGAAATGTATTAATGAGGTTAGTTAGTGGTTAAGGGATAAAAATGCGGAGTATCCGTGCGGCTTATGGCCTGGGATACTCGTTAACAATATGGAAAAAGGAAATTTGAAATGAAACGGCCAATAGGCTGGAGTCGGACGTTGTTTGGCGTCGAACGCCCGTAGCCCCCCCGTGGTCGCTCGCTTGACCGTGCTACCGTACGCGTCTATGCTGTTTTGGCGCACACCTGTGACGCCTCTCAGTACTATAGCTATCGCGGCAGGTAGTATGCTATAGAGCGGTGCGTAACTCACGAGAGTATCCCAATGCCTATAATTTCGACCGAGAATAGCAAGGTGCGCGACGGCGACGATATTTACGCACAATTTCCACGCACCGCGGAGTATGCTATGGCGTTGGGCGTGACTTTGTTGTCCTCAACAACGGTCGAGGCCTATTGTCTCGAAGATAAATATACGGGACCTTGGCTTTCTCACAAACTTGGAGACGGCCTTGGTCGAAATAAGATAACGTTCAGAAGAACGTGAAATTTGTAAATTTGGAAGATTCCCACGCAACAAGAGATTTGTGCGTGGGGAGCTTAACACTCAATTTAACGAATAGAGAGAAAATATAATTAGTTTATTTTAGTTGAGACGAGAATTTATTCCCTGTACCCGAGAGTTCTTCCTAAAACCAGAGCGCGGAGATATTAGGTGCTAAGGATTTGCTCAGGAATTATGCGCGAGTTCGGGGAGATATAATACACGAATTTCTAGTATCCGAGACTTACGCGTTCAACTGCGCTACGTGAAAACCTTGGATGTTTAATTTAAGTCACGACGGTCTTTACTCATTATTTTACCTCGCAAGCTGCTGCCGAAGCTCACAACGAGGGTCTCGAATGCTAGAGAAAATTAAATAGAGTCTCCGAAACTTTAATTGAGAGAGAAAGCTCTAAGAGCCAATACGCGATACCTTAGATCTTTTACCCTGTCGCGGCGGTCTTTACTCGTTCTTTTTCCTCGCAAGCTGTCACTAACGTTCACAACGAGGTTCTCTATCAATTAATTATACTCTACGTTCCTTAATGAGTCTCCCTCACATGCGCACTGCAGGAGCTTGACACACTAAGGGCCCTTCCTGATGTATTACGGACTTACGACGTTAAGAAAATTGTTATAACGAGCAACTGCTCGGCTCTCTCGTAGATAGGTAGGTAACCACGATGATTCTGAGAGCGAAATGTGTGCTCCCGGGTCTTTTATTAACGTTGCAAAGTCTTTTTTCCATGAGAGGGGTACAGGTGTGACGTATCGGTACGTAATTGGTTTGGCTTCTTATTCTTGGTCCAGGTGGGGTGCTCCGGCTCCTTCGCGGTGGGGTTATGGAGTAATTCCCCTCTTTCCGCGTCGAGTAGATGACGCGGGTCTTCGTGGTCTCGACGAGGGTAAGTCCCTCGTCGCGAGGTATCAGGTTTGCATGAGGCGGGAGGAGTGTCCGCGCCTTTTGCCGAAATCTGGCCCACCTCCTAAGGTGTGACAATGCGCGAGGCACGGGAGGTAGGGCTACCGGCTGGACACGGTCATCGATCACCGACGATGGACAGGCGTATCGATGGCCGCGCGCGCGACGCTGGTCCTCGCGTATCCTCCTCCTTCTCCTGATACCTTGTGAGGGGGGCTCCCAGAGCGTCCCGTCACAGTATATGTTCGCTGCCAACTGGTGTGGGGCGCGGTAAAAAGGAACAAAAAAAAATTGTATTTCTCTTTTTTTGTATATGTATTATATATTTTTTGTATTTTTTTTTCATTTTATCGAATTATTTGTTTATTATTTCTATTATTGTTATTTATTGCTGTATGTATATATTGTAACGTGGTATTTTGACACGTCCCAAAAGTTTATACGCCGCAAGGAGAGAGAGTCGGCGCGCGCCCGCACCGAGCGCAGATCACATTTCTCGGGCAGATCCGAGGGGCTCAGTAGCGTTAACTCGATAGGTTATTAATTACGTTAAACGGTTTTCATGTACTATCCGTACTTGGCGAGCGTCGAGCGACCGAAAGAGGACATCGTACCGGTAGCTGAGAGCGTCAGCGCAACGAACACCGAGAGGAAGCTGCCTTGACCGATCCCGGACGCGGCGGAAAGGATTGCCGTCGTCCGTGTCTTTAAACGACGAACTGTGTTCCGGCCGTTCCCCTGTGATGTCTCACCTGTACGGAGATGTCTCACCTGTACCCACCATCGCATCTGCCTGCCGCAGAGATTTCTCGCCGTGGCAAGAATGACCTGGCGTCAGCCACCATTCAAATGTTCGCGCGCGCGAGCGCTACGCGAGCGTCTAATTGCGAGGCTGCCCTGCGAGGCGCCGTTTAGCGGTAGGCTAATCCGTGGGAACTAGAGTAGGCACGGGGCGTAAGCGGGTGAACGGGGGACCCGAACGGTTGCGATCGGATAAAGTAGCGAGAGTTCGGGGATTCTTCCGGTGACCGGCGACAGTGACGGAGCGCTGCCGAATACTCTCTCGTTATCTCGACGCAAATGCGATTTTGGGGAACGTCGAATAAGATCTAGAAGGAAGGAGGCTTTCTCGTACTGTATGATCGACCCACGAGACGTCATAGGCTATTTCTATTGGGGCATCCGTCCCATAAAATATACCGGTAAGCCTTTCGCAACTCGTCGAAAGTAATTTATGTGTCTTTGTCGACGCACCGGCGTTGCCGGTGAATTGCGCCCGGGGTACTCTCGGTCGAGACGTCGACCGCTGTTCCGGCCGTATCAAATAACGATTCGCTTGTCGATTATCCGGGAATAAAATCAGGCCTAGCTCAGAGAGTGCGGATAGTGTAAGATTCGCGTTGTAGAGTTGCGTGATTGGTGTCCGAAAGTGACGCGCGCGATACCGGTACTGAGCTCGCGCGGGGATCTGGCCGGGACCGATGGAAGAATTTGTGTTGTTTCTATGTTTGTCCTCTCTTGAAGATGTATTTGCGAGTGCGCGTCGTGCGGGTCTCCGTGTCGTTTTTCGCGAGCTAGAATTTCGTAGCCTTTGTCGACGGCGTCAGCTTCTCGACAGGCAAACCGGCGAAAATAAAACGAAAAAGGCCCGTGTCCGTATTGCCCCAGCTTCTCCGCGCGGCGCCTCCTATTTACGCGTATCTGTCTGCTCGCTTTCATCCAAATTACCGGTAAGCTACGAGGAATTTTGTCTTTCTCAGCACACGGAGATTCGCGCGTCGTCGAGCGTTTCACGGCGGGTCCTTCTGACCTTGTCGCGTGACCGCTGCCGCGTTAGCCGCGCTGCGTCGCTTATTTGCCTACCGGGAATATTTTGTTTCGCGTAAGTTAAGCCGAAGTATAGTAGGGATTCGGGGCTCCGATATATTATTTGAGGAATATTTGAAGCCAACTATTCGAGGACTATTTCATTGTTAATTTCATTGTCAATTTCTGACTAATAATTTCACTGGGCAATAGGCCATCCTTTCCGACAGTGAACTGAGTAGCCGCCGGGAGTATAGTAGGGAATTCATGTACCGGGTAGCCGTAAGTTTTGGAAGACTGAAAGAGAGCGAGAGTTTGCGTTTATTTGAGCTTTTGAATTGTTTGAACAATAACTGAATCATTAGGACATTAATTTTCTTTCAATAAATTGTTCCGATCGTCTCCCGTAATTTGGTGTTGAGAATTTGAATCATTGATAGACAACCCGAACCAAAATTTTTCCGAACCGCCCCTCTGCCATTCCCCCAAGGCTGCAGCTAGTCGAGCGCGACCTTGGCCTTATCCATACCATCGATACCGATCATGTCGCACGCTGAGTGCGGCTGGCGCCCAATATTAAAATAACAAACGATCGAGAGACCGGGGTTTTGTGTTCGAATACCGGTAGTGGGGTTTTGAGGTTTTCGGGTCCACCCGGAAATTCGCCTTACAATATATATGTATGTATTTATCGGTTGCTGTTGCTGCCGCTTGTGTGCAGCGCGTCTGGAATTATTATTTACTTATTTATTGTGTAGGTATTTTTATTTATATTACATCGCTCAAAACCCACGAACCGAGCGATTCCGCGAAGAGTACGACGGTTGAGCTTCGTCGAAGCCGCGAAACGACGTTAGTTCCGCGAAAGAGGCTAAGCGCCGTTCAATTCTGCGAATTGGCGCAACGGTCGCGGCGAAATGTTGGGAGAGGTAGTAGCTCTCCGGCCACTCGATTAGGAGACGCTGAGGCGTGAGCACGCCACCGAGCGCTCAACAGTTTAATCCACGTTTACTTATTTTCTTATTAATAAATACTAATTTTATCGACGTCCTGACGGTGTTTATTAATTCTTTCCCCCTGATGAATCCCTACAGTTCAGAAGTGGGATTCGAGTGACAATGCGAGATTAGTGCGTTTTATATCACGGGACAATGAATACGTGCCGAAGTAATTATTACGTGCGTGTGTCGCCGTAAAAGAAGTGTGGATTTACTACGTGTTATTCACGTTCGGTCGAGTGGAATGCGTCGCGCTAAGTGCCGCGCATATTTTTTTTGTATTTCAATCGATAATACTCGCAATCGATACGATATAATTACGGCTGTGTGCTGATTATTCATAAACGCAATCGATACGGAAAGTTGCTGTGTGCTAAATCGTAACGAATCTTTATTTTTCTGTGTGAAAATTCGTGTTTATTCGTGTGCATCGTTACGTGGACAAATGAATATTTGCGAATAACATACGCTGCTGTGTGCGGTAGAGCGCGTTAGAACATTTTCTGTTGTCGTGACAAGTAAGCGATCGCGCGGAGCCGCGAGTGCATGGAAATGGCCACGAAAGAACCTACCGAGTATACTGCCGCCGAATTAAAAGACATTCTTCGTGAAAATAATTTAATAGTAGGAGGCTCTAAAGTCGAATTGATAAGACGTTTGACAGAGTTCGACGCAGACATATGGGATCGCTTAGACGCAGAGCGGGCTAGATTGGCCGAAGAAGCTGCGGAACGCGACCGAAGAGAAGACGAGACGGAGGATGGCCAGCGCGAAGACGAAACTGCCGCCGGGGTACATGGCGGAAGGAATCCGCCGAACGAAGACGAGTTGATACGTCGAGAAAACGATTTGTTGCGACGAGAAGGAGATATATTTCAGCGTGAGTTGGACATCGCGAGACAAGAACGTACACCAAATAATAGTACGCAGACAAGTGACATTCCCACGAGACGTAGTTCGTCATCGACAAACGAGAGCGTGCGAGTTGTTCGGGATCTTCTGAGTGCACTTAACGGCAGCGAAGGTTCCTTTTGGAGGTGGGAACAGCAATTGTCATTACTGCGAGTGACGTACGACTTGGATGATAGTTCGTCAAGAATTCTGATCAGCTCGAAGTTGAAGGGTCGCGCACTCGAATGGTTTCATTCAAAGCCGGGTCATCTCATACTGTGTGTTGAAGATTTATTGAAGGAGATAAAAAAGATGTTTGATCATCGACAAACGAAGTTAGTGCTACGTAAAAAATTCGAAGAAAGACAGTGGCAGCCGAACGAACCATTTGGTGATTATTATCACGATAAAGTGATCCTAGCTAATCGCGTACCGATCGAGGAGGACGAGATAGTCGATTATATTATCGACGGTATAAACGACGCGAACCTGCAAGCTCAAGCACGGATTATGCGGTTCAAGACACAGGAGGAGTTGCTTGAAGCGTTTGAAAAGGTGACGCTGCCTCCGAAGAAAACATTCGACCGAGAATCGAAGTGGAAGAAAGACGAAAAATCGACGAAAGAAGGGAAAGAGAGTTCGTCGTCGGAAAAGGAGAATTCAACGTCGTCGAAAGGAACTTCGACGTCAACAAAAGAGAAATCAACGTCCCAGCGAAGAACACTGAAGTGTTACAATTGCTCCGAGTCTGGACACATCGCTATCGACTGCACGAAGCCGAAGAGGACGAGTCATCAGAAGAAGGACTGTCCAGAAGATAAATCGAAGTCTGCACCGGCAAATGCGACGAATATGATTGAACCGATTAACGTTAGCGATCCGTACTACGTTCAGCTTAGCTTCTCAGTTGACGACACGCAAGGTGGTAAGCGTATTGACTCTGTAAGCGCTGTAGTCGATCCTGGATCTCCGGTAAGTCTGATAAGAAGCGAGTATGTACCAACGAGTTTGCTCGAACCTGTGCCGCCGAACGGTCATAATTTTTGCGGAATGAATAAGTCAGTCGTGAGCGTATCGGGTACATTCACTAGAGCCGTGAACGTCGAAGGAATCGACATGGAAATCCGATTTTTAGTAGTACCGAAAGAAACAATGTCGTGCGTTGCGCTACTTGGGCGAGATTTTTCTAGAAACCCGTTAATAAGAGTTGAGTTGGGCGAGAGAATAAAAATCGCGAAAAGGGATAACTCTGGGTAAGAGATCGATAGTATCACACAGTTGATGATGATTAACTATGTCGAGTCACCCCATCGCGTTAACGAGCAACTGAATATTGATTCGTAAGTCGGATTTGAAGTATCTAAAAAATTACAAGAGTTATACGAGTCCGAGTACGTTTTAAAGTGGGGTTCTGACGATCAGGAGCCTGAACCGGAAATGATAATTACATTGAAAAACGAGCAACCGATTACTTTTTGGCCGAGACGTTTAGCATTTTCTGATGGGGAAAAAGTCAAATGTACCTCGATGATTTACTACAGGACGGTACGATAAGACCGAGTCAGTCGCCGTACGCTAGCCCGATCGTACTGGTGCGAAAGAAAAATGACGAGATAAGACTTTGTGTTGATTATCGCGAATTGAAGAAGTCACGGTAAAAGATAATTTTCCAGCGCCGCTCATCGACGATCATCTCGATCGTTTGAAGGATAAAAAGTACTTTACTAGTCTTGATTTAAAGAACGGATTCTACCATGTCAAAATGTCCGAGTCCTCTATAAAGTACACCTAATTTGTGATGCCTTTTGGACAGTTCGAGTACCAAAGGATGCCTTTCGGGTTGACGAACGCGCCGCGCGTATTTCAGAGATTTGTTAACGGAGTTTTCGGAAAACTGATTCGCGAAAACAAAGTTTTGCTGTATCCTGATGATATTTTGATAGCCACTGAAGATCTTGACGAGCATTTGGAGATCCTTAAGGAAGTATTTGAGACGGCTAGAAGACACCAGTTGGGATTTCGACTAGACAAGTGTTTTTTCGCGCGAAAGGAAATAACGTACTTAGGGTATTTGATTAACGAGCACGGTATACGCCCTAGTAGAGACAACATTAATTCGGTGGTAAATTATCCTGTTCTGCGAAACACAAAGGAGGTGCATCGATTCGTCTGCCTAGCGAGTTATTTCAGACGATTTATACCTAATTTTTCAGTAATCGCCAAGCCGTTGTACGACCTCGTGAAGAAGGACGCTCCGTTTAAGTTTGGAATGGAAGAGCTCGAAGTTTTTGAAACATTAAAACGAGCGTTGTCGTCCAAACCAATATTAGTGATCTTTTCGCCTCATCTCGAAACCGAGCTGCATTGTGATGCGAGCGCGAGCGGTTATGGAGCAATACTATTGCAGAGACAGAGTGACAAAATATTTAGACCGGTGTTTTATTTTAGCAAACGAACGACGCCGACAGAGACAAAGTACCACAGCTTTGAGCTTGAGTGTCTCGCTGCGGGTATGCGATCAAACGTTTCCACATCTACCTCGCCGGCATGAAGTTTAAGATTGTCACGGATTGCGATAGTTTCAGTCTCACCTTGAGCAAAAAGACGGTTAACCCTCGAATATCGCGTTGGGCTATGTTTTTAGAAAATTACGATTACGAAACTGTCCATCGACCCGGTTCGCGAATGGCGCACGTTGACGCGTTGTCACGGTGCCACAGTATCCTCATTTTTGAGGCAAACTCATTTGAGCAAACGTTGTCGATTCAACAGGACCGCGATGAGGAGATTCGGAAAATTCGTGATAGACTCGAGGTAACCGAAGATAAGTATTACGAAAACCGCGACGGTCTCGTGTACCGTAAGACTAAGAGTAACAAGCTGCTCTTTTATGTACCGCCGTCTATGGAAGACAATGTTATTCGTACGTGTCACGATGACATTGGACACGTTGGTGTTAATAAGGTAGTGGATAATATTACGAAAGTCTACTGGTTTCCGCGACTGAAAGAGAAAGTAAAGGCGTATATTGCGAATTGTTTGCGTTGCATTGCATTTTCGCCATCGAGCGGCAAATCGGAAGGACATTTGCACAGCATCCAAAAAGATAAGCTACCGTTTCAAACAATCCACGTCGATCACTTGGGTCCTCTGGAAAAAACCGGCCGTGGTTACCGGCACATTCTATCCATCGTCGACGGTTTTACAAAGTTCGTCAAGTTGTATCCGTATAAATCTACGACCTCGGAAGAGTCGATAAAGCATCTGCGGGATTATTTCCACGCGTACAGTAAGCCTAAACGAATCATTAGTGATCGCGGGACGGCGTTCACGTCCGATCGATTTCGGGAATTTGTAAACGACGAATGTATCAAGCACGTATTATTAGCCGTAGTACGCCGCGCGCGAACGGACAGGTAGAACGATTTAACCGTGTTATTACGCCGATGATATCGAAGCTTTGCGACGACCCGAGTAAATGGGACCAAGTATTGACCAAAGTAAAGTTATTATTCGGTATTGATCAAATTCACGAGATCAACGACAGCCTTCGACTGATTCTATATTCGTATTCGAGCGACGAGCGCGATCTTGCCTCGATAAGAGAAGTAGCTTCGACGAAAATTGGTAAGAGTCAGGAAGTGAACGAACGGTATTATAATCAGAAACATAAGAAAGCGACACGATATAATGAAGGTGACTACGTCATGATCCGAAACGTTGACACTACTGCTGGCACCAATAAGAAACTCATACCAAAGTTCAAAGGTCCGTATGTTGTGAAGAAAGTGCTAGATTCCGATCGTTACGTGGTTACCGACATCGAAGGGTTCGAGCTCACTCAGTTACCATATACTGGAATGATAGCTGTCGACCAAATGAAACCATATATCCGCAATTAATGTATGCGTCAAGAAGCGGATTAGTCTATAAGTGATTCAGTATTAATGCATTTTGTTATTTTGTTGTCCGAGACGTACAAATGTCAGGATTGGCCGACTGTAGGTATTTTTATTTATATTACATCGCTCAAAACCCACGAACCGAGCGATTCCGCGAAGAGTACGACGTAATGCGACGAAATTGGCTCCGTAGTTTTTGGCTTTTCGAGCCATGCGCAAGGTACTGCCGGACATTACGTCGAACCTCGTCAATGCTCTCGTTGTCCGGGTGTCGATTTACGATTTCTCGACATCCGGCGAAATTGGCTCCGTAGTTTTTAGCTTTTCGAGACTTGAGCAAGGTACTGCCGGACATTACGTTGAACCTCGTCAATGCTCTAATTTCTTTAACGGGAGAGAGGAGTTCTCGGAGACGCTCAGACTCGATATAATACAAGCGTAGGAGCCGAACAACCCCCTTTGGGGCTTGGAGTGCCTTCGGGGTTCGTCTTTTGAGGTTTTGTGGCTCAAACGTCGTTTTGAGGTTTTCTTGCTTAAACTTCGTTTTGAGGTTTTCTTGCTTAAACTTCGTTTTGAGGTTTTCTTGCTTAAACTTCGTTTTGAGGTTTTCTTGCTTAAACTTCGTTTTGAGGTTTTCTTGCTTAAACTTCGTTTTGAGGTTTTCTTGCTTAAACTTCGTTTTGAGGTTTTCTTGCTTAAACTTCGTTTTGAGGTTTTCTTGCTTAAACTTCGTTTTGAGGTTTTCTTGCTTAAACTTCGTTTTGAGGTTTTCTTGCTTAAACTTCGTTTTGAGGTTTTCTTGCTTAAACTTCGTTTTGAGGTTTTCTTGCTTAAACTTCGTTTTGAGGTTTTCTTTCTTAAACTTCGTTTTGAGGTTTTCTTGCTTAAACTTCGTTTTGAGGTTTTCTTGCTTAAACTTCGTTTTGAGGTTTTGTTTCTCAAACTCCGTTTTGAAGTTTTGTCGCTCATACTTCCTGAAGATATCCCGCAGTGACATTTTTGAAGGCACTCGCAGCGTGTACACATCGCACTGCACGCACGCACGCACGCACGCACGCACGCACGCACGCACGCACGCACGCACGCACGCACGCACGCACGCACGCACGCACGCACGCACGCACGCACGCACGCACGCACGCACGCACGCACGCACGCACACATGCACGCACACACACGTGCCGCTAAAATCTATTGAAATCACTTATAAAATGGTCAAAACGCAAAGTTATACTGGTATTTTTTATTTTTCAGGTAGTAACAGATTTTGCGATGACGAATGTATAAGACACTTCTTTTCGTTTACGCTCGGTCGTGCCTAAAAAGTGAAATTTTTTTTTTGAAATTAATCAAAAAAGTGGGATGCGGCGTGTTTACGTGGAACGCACACTTCTGACACCATGTGACAGATGGCCGCTTGGGTCTTAGGATGCTTGAATGAAGTGTTTAGGATTGAAAATGAACTTTTATTGTCTATAATAAATCAGTACAATACAACTTGAGAATCGTCCGTGGTGCTCGATGCATCGAAGCCGATTGGTCTTTTTCTACAGACGAGACGAGCGCGCCACCTACAACTCTACAGACGAGACGCGTGCGCCACCTACAACTACTTCAATTCGTTAAGCTCGGTCGCAAATATAATGAACATGAACAAAAAATAAAATAAACAAAGACACTGAACATCCTGCCCACCAAATTAAAGTTATTAATTTCTGCGACATTAAGGCTGTGTTTGAATAGGCAGCTTGCACAGCTTGGTAATCGCTCGCTTAGCAGTTCCGCTCGGAGTTTTTATAGTTACGACTCGAACCTTCTCGTCGCGACTTGGATGCAACTTGATGACCCTGCCTGTTGTCCATTTCGAGGGTGGCAGAGCTTCGTCGTGAATCATGACTAAGTCATTGATGGCGAGGTTCTCTTGACTTGTCTTCTATTTCGTTTTTTCTTGGAGATTCGAAAGGTACTCCGATTTCCAGCGTTTCCAGAACTCCTGGACAGTGCGTCGGATCAATTGCCATCGATTGAGGCGATTCAATTTAACATGGGTTAAATTGATATCGGAAATGCTGGTCAGGGGTCCAACAACCAAGAAATGTCCCGGTGTGAGTGGTTCGAGATCTGCAGGATTCGAAGACAATGGGGTTAACGGTCTTGAATTTACACACGCCTCAATTTGTGCCAAGACAGTGGCGAGTTCCTCGAATGTGAACAACGATTGACCGGGAGTAGACAGCGGTACCTATAGGCCAAGATGGCCGCCGTCGGACGGGCAGTGGTGGGGATCAGTTTGTTAACTCCGACTCCCGTGAGTCGAGGTTAGCAAAATATTAATTGAGGAAGAAAAGAAAACAAATAAAGAAAAGGGAAGCCAAACCGGTAGAAAGAAAACGAACTCAAGCGGAGTTAACGTCGGCGGGTGCGACGGCGTGGGAGGCGTCCGGCGCAGCCAGATCCCGCAGGATCGTCGGTGGGCCGGAGGGGACGTATGGGATGTCGGGCGGGGGAGGTCCCGGCGTTACCCGTTCCGGGATGTAGGGTTCGACCGGGCGAACGAGTGTGAACCGGGCCAGGGCGTCTAGGACGGTCTCGGCGATGATGCGCGGCTTAGCATTATCGCGAGAGGGGGACGGGGTCGCGGTGTCGCGGGGCCACGGAGGCGGAGCACGCGGGAGTTCGCGGAGCAGGACCGGGAGAGCCTCCCGAGCGCGAACCGCGGAAGTCGCGGCTTCCTCGGCTTCCTGTCGGAGGAGCCAGTCGCGTCCCCGAGGGGCCTGGCGCTTGCCCGCGAGAAACTTCGCGTGAGCGAGAAAGCGCTTACGCCCGGCACGCTTTGGCATGTACGAGCGTGGGTGAGATCTTGGTAGAGTGACTCGAAATTTGCCCGGCAAAGGGAGAGACTCGTTTGTCGCGTGTGGTGGGCAGCCGACACGATGAGTCGGAAGGAATACCGGGAAGCGAGGTCACTCCTACAGCCTCGGCCGTTCGATGCTTCCTGCAGCAGGAGCACGTTAACGGCTGGAGGTGAGTAGGAGGCGGACGAAAAAAGGGTGAGAACCGGAAGACAGGAGGAGGTTGCCTCGACTCCCGATATTGGCAGGCGTGCGCCCGAAAGGGAGCACGAAACGTTACCCAATAATCGGGGCGAGGGGGGGAGGAAGTTGGTGTAATAGGTAGGGCCGAAGTACGTATGAACGCTCTGAAAAGAGCGGATTGTGTTTCACAAATCTCGCTCTGAAAAGAGCGAGATTGTGCGATGCGAAGAAAGTCCGGGGATCCGCCGAGTCGAAGATCCGTGGAGACGTCGGCGCCGTTCGCACTGATAAGTGCGATCCGACCCGGGGAGATGATCCGTTGAAAGCCGAAATCGAAAGCCCGTGGAATTTCCGAAGATAGATTCTACGTTTAATCGCACTGAAAAGTGCGGACGTGTAGCTGAGACGTGTAACTTTACGATAATATAAAGAACAGGGGCATTATCTACGTTTTTAATGGGGAAATCATCGTTGGCGAATTATTACATTTATCGATACGCGTGCCTCATCGCGATCGCGTACCGCCGGTGACGTCACTCGGCACGCGGCATGCCGAGTCGGAGCGCTAGCCGGGGAAGTGTTGTCCGAGCCCGGGGAACTATTGTCCAGGCGGCGATAAGGCTGAACGATACAGGTATACCGGCGGTACGCGAACGCGAGGAGTTTATAGCTATAGGTATAGCTCAGGACGCGGCGACGGCGTAAACAGGATATACAGATATACCCGCGGTGGGCGAACGCGATGACGCTTATAGCTATAGATATACCCATGCTAGGCGAACGCGTGACGGAGCGGTATCTATAGGTATAGAGAGGGCCGAGACGCGATGATCCACGCGAATTCCGGTATAACTGGGACGGTTTTAAAATCTACAGATATTTGAGCGGAACGTAGGCCTCGCGTGGGGGGAAAAAGTGGAGGCTTGCGGACAACAAGTTTTCGTCAGTACCTATAGGCCAAGATGGCCGCCGTCGGATGGGCAGTGGTGGGGGGTGCTGCCGCGTCGCTAGGCCCGGCTGTTCGGCGCAAGGGTGGCTATCTCCCCCTCCCCCCTCCCCCGCATCTCGGTAGGGTGGTAGAGGGTGGTCAGGGTGAGCCGCTAGCGGAGCTGTTGTGTTGTCGGGTGGGAGAGAGAGAGAGAAAGTGTGGTGGAGAGGGAGTGAGAGTGAAAGTGAAGCGGCGGTGGTGGGGAAGGAACTGTGTGGAGCGCGCGGGACAGCTGGTGACGGTGTATCGTCGAGTCGCGCCATCTTGGATTTTCCAAGAGCTGGCTAGCGTCGGGCCCCGCGTACCCCTCTCTCTCTTTCTCATGCGCGAAGGGTTTTCTCCCGAGGGTAGCTCGATGCTTTGCGTAAGCTAGCTTGGCCGAGCGGTCTAAGGCGCTGAACTCATGGGTCATTTTCCTTGAAAGTGCGAGTTCGATTCCCGTACGGAAAAATGTTTTTATTTTTATTTTTTTCAGCTTATTCAGAAAATATATGAAAGGAAGGTGGGAAGATAAGTAAAAATAGTTTTGTTATATATTTATATAAAATTTTCATTTTTATTCTTATATCTAGTTGTACAGTTTTAATGTATACAAATTTTCATTCTTATATCTACATATAAATTTTCTTTGTGCGTATATTTTTATGTATATGTGAATCTTCAGTAATTGTTCTCTAAGGTAGTTCTTTTATACGAGCCACCACTGCACGGAAAATGTATTCACGATGAATGCATAATAATTCTTTGGCGATCAACTACCGTTTGTCACTCGTCTCTTTATCTTCACGTCGGTTTTTCAGGGCTAAAGTTATGCGTTCATCCATCACATATTTCAACGCGATTGACGAGACTTTTTCTCTTGTAGCATTATTCCACTCCTGTACCGTTTGGTTTGGTTTGGTTTGGTGGAGCGATACGAGCACTCAGTCCGGCAGGACCATTGTACTCGGGCCTTGTGGGGCACTCGCGATGCCTTAATTGTCCACGTTGTGTTCCTCAGACGCGGAACACAACCGACAGGCGTTGTTCGGGTCTTTCTTGACTTGACACCTTTCTTCGTAGGGATTACTGGTTACACAGGGTATCATGGTCAGTCCCCCGTCCCCCAGCATCCCTTCTTGGGGTTACCGGTAGCACAGGGTATCCTAATCAGTCCCCCGTCCCCCAGCAGGCCTTCTTTGGGGTAGCCCAGGGTATCATGGCCATTCCCCCCTGTTTCCAGCGCCCCCTTGTTGGGATTGCCGGTAGCCAGGGTATCATTACCTAGTCCCCCGTCCCCCAGCATCCCTATCTGTAGTCAAGCTAGGGAAACATGGTCGGCCTCCTCAAAGCCCCAGGTTAAGGAGGCAAGGCTGAAAGTATTCTAGGATAGTCACCTGGAATCCTAGAAGCATCGTTATGACGCACCATACCCCGGTGCCATGAAGCCCGAGCACGATAGCTTACACTCTGGCCAGGGATAGCTATTGCGGAGCGTCGAGTCTGATACACACAGACTCGGCGTCCCGGGCGATGGGTACGCTACGTCCCCTACGCCGATTCGGTCTCAGGTTCGATTCCCGACGTCGGACTTTCGTCGCGTCTCACCTAGAATGAAAACAATGGAGTACAGCTATATACATCCGACACTCACACTTGGAGTTACCGTGTGCGAGTGACCGGTGTATATATCTGGAACTTCGTCTCGTGCATGGTTTTTTCCCTTCTCGTCGAAACATACAAACCCGGGAATCGACCCGTCGACCTCCCGATGCTTAGGTCTTAGAGGCCAGCACGCTGATGTTGTGCCCCGAGTATGTATTAATAATTATTATAGGTAATCCGAAATACATATTATTATTTCGAAGAGTCTCGGCACCGATTATTCCGGTTGCGAGACACATTCGGTTGCGTTACGCATCGAGCGTACATCGAGCGTCGAACGTCAAGCGTCGAGCGTCGATACTGCTGACGCAGCAGTTAGGCAACCGCGAGCGCCTCGGTAACTGGGGCACCGACTCGAGAATACCGAGGCGAGAATTGCGAAAAGGAAAATATGCTCCAAATCCCGCTCACGAAAAAGCGAGGATTTGGAAAGATATTTGTTTACAGAAATTAAGTGGATTATAAACTTGCGCTAAAAATTAAGCTGATACCTGCTCTCGAGGAATATATATAGAGGATCGAGAGCAGGTACGGGGCAGTCTGACAACACGGTTGAATACGAACGTTTCCATGATAATCGGAAACCTTAAGGGTGCAAAGTGTACATCGGTAATTCAAACCTAACCAAAGGTAATTTGAGATAAATTGTGACAAATTGAAAGACTCGAACATTTTAACCATAAAAAGAATAATCATTATTTAATTAAGATAATTAATTAAATAATCTCTTGTTAATAAATTATTGATAATAATTTATACTTGTTGAAACTGTAAAATATCGTTAAATAATATCTCAATAAAACTGTGTTAATAATTCACTTGGGTTCTAACCCTTTACTGGATCATCCCCAAAAACATTATCGCGTAACCCGGAGTAGCTAACCGGATTTCCGCGGCATAACATTGGTGGCAGCGGTGGGATATCCAGAGTGAATTTTAAACCGCTAAAAATTACCGAAATTGTGAAGCTTCGCGAAGTGCGGAAAGTGTGTGAATTCCGCGAGCCAAGGGTCGACTAGTGCTCAGGCGGACTATAGGGCGATCAAAGGATCGACGTGGACATCCCGTACTCAGGAGAAGTAACGGAAGGTATCAACCGAAGCCTTCGAGGATCGCTGCAGGATACCCGAAGGGCGTCGCCAACAAGTGGGACGTTGAATCAAGGTCAGAAGGGAGCCTGGAACCCCAAGGGTTGTACGTACGGACTAGAGGGCATCCCGTAATGTGGCACGCATTGTAAGTGACCCCACATTACTCGTTAAATTCTTGGAAAAAAAACAGAGCATTGTCGAAGCCGGTAGGACGCTACCAAGCGATAGAATTATCGTATAAAAAATCGAAGCAAAGAATAAAGGAAGAAAAATGAGCATCCACAGCGCAGCGCGGTCAGGACGGCAGGGTACCACCCCCGGTACAGGGGAAGAGGCCCTTCAGGTCGTGGAAGGGGTGCAGAATGCCCTATCGGAAATTACAAATCGAACACGGCAGGCCCTGGGCGACAGCCCCCGAGGGGATGGTCAACCGGGGCGACAGGAATCACCCAACCCGATGTTCGGGGTGAACGTCCAGAGGGGGACCGGATGGGAGGATGTAAACGTCCGGATGTTCGAACGCAATGATCAGGTCACCCCGGCAATGGTGGACGGAGAAATCGACCGTTTGCGGGCACAGATGCAAGGCACGCAGCACAGAGAGCCTAACCCGACTGGCGGGAATAGGGCACCGGGGTCTACAAACCCGAATGGCGCGGATATTCCGCCACTTAGACCGGCAGTACGAGCATCACGGAGAGCCCTATTCAGGGAGCTCAGGGCAGTGAACGAGGAGGACAACGGCTCCATCCAAGGGGATGTGGAGCAACCCACAGAGGAGGTACAGCCCTTAGAAGAGGATGCTGCGGCCCGGCGATTAACCCGGCTCGAGCAGACACTCCAGGGCATAGGGGACCAGCTACAGAGAGTGCTGGACCAGTCTACGCGGGCCCCAGCGGATGACTCCGTGGGGGAACGACTTATTGCAATGGAGGAGACTTTAAGGGATTACGTCTTAGAGGGTCAGCCTAGGACGACACGGAGGAGGACAAGCCCTCCGCCGCAACCGCCTCCATTTCAACGACGAGCGCGAATAGCAGAGCCGGTAGAAGAGGAGGTCGAATACCTGGATATGGCATCGGCCCTTCGAAACATAAAAACATTTGACGGGAACGACCCGGCAAAACTCGATGGTTTTATGCTCTCCTACGAGGCGGTGTGGGGCATGGTAAAGCCCAGGCAACGTTCAAAACTCCTCACGCTCATACGCAGTAGTAAGCTGGAGGACCGTGCAACGCGAGAGATGCGTCACAAGACGATTGTGACCCTTAACGATCTGCGCGTGGAACTGGAAGCGTTATACGGGAAGCGCGAGTCACTCGCTTCGTTACAGTATCAATTTAGTACCTTGCGCCAGGAGGCGAAGGAAAACGTGTCAACCTACGCTACAAGGGTCGAGACCCTTACGGTAGAGGTCATCGAGAAATTATGCGAAGGTACCGATGCACAGGGCGCTCGTGCCATCGGGGAAGCCATTCGGAAAAGTGCCCAGATGAATTTTGAAAACGGGTTAAAAAAGGAAATACAGACGATCGTACGGTCCCGAAATTACCAGGGTCTACACGAGGCCGTAATGGGGGCCATCGAGGTCGAGAAGATGACATCAGGACGGCCGGGCGTGGCACGGCCCAGCAGCGGGGGAGGGAACTCCCGACAATCACAGGGGCCGACAGGGGGCGCCACCCGAACCTGCTATACCTGCGGGAAAACCGGACACTTGGCAAAACATTGCCGATCCGGTCGACAGAGTCTCCCCCGCCGGCACCGAGGGACGTGCACGTGGCAAGTATCACGTGTAATTATTGTAAAAAAACCGGACATCTATGGAAAGAGTGCCGGGCACATAAGCGGGACGACAAACGACCCGGAAATAAGGGCAACAATGGAAATAAGGGCTTCAATGGAAATAAACGGCAAGACGAGCGCCGAAGGGAGGAGGTCGCCGTGCATCCGGGGCAAGAAGGAACCGTAGGGACATTTCGGGTCAACATGGCCACGGAAGAAACCTTAAGGGAGGCCAACGTTTACACGACAGTGACCACGGAAGCAGCATCGGAGCCCGAGACACCCACCACCGAGCTACTGACAGTGGCCTCATTTCGTCGGAAGGGGCAAATAGGACAGGTCGCCCCCCTTAAGGAAGCCGAGGTGTACGTGATAGGGTCTCCAGGGCCCCACGCTTCGGCTAGCGACTTCCATATCAAGTCCCCATCCAGCCGACAGGGAATATTGACCCTTAAGGCGGACACCGGGGCGACGGTGAGTTTAATTCACGAAAATGTGCTATCCACCGACACTCCGGCGGCAAGGTCGGGGGTGTCGTTAAGAGGGCTGGGGGGAGGAGCCCTGAACGCGCGCTACGCCGCCCTCGTGGAACTACAGACACCCTTAGGGTCCGTGAAGCATTGGTTTCATGTGATACCACAGAATCTTCACGTGCAGACCCATGGAATCCTAGGGATGGATTTCATTAAGGAAAAAGGGGTGGACATCCTTCAGGGGAAGGTTATAAAAATTAAGGGGCACTGCATGCCGTTGGTGGATGGAAGCCTACGGATCGCTTTGCCGCCGCGCAGCGAAAATATCGCCTATGTGTCAACATTAAGTACCGACGAAGGGCTCATCGAGAAATGTGACGTCACCGAGGGAGTGATACTCGGAGCCTGTGTGACCTCGCCCCAAGGCAACAGCTGTGCGGTGAGTTTTGTAAACACAACACCTGAGTATGTGTACGTCGAACGACCGACGGTGAAACTCGAGCCGCTAGCGTCAGCAGACGAGCTGCACGGCGAGCTCGCCGTTGCGACGTGCGGGGTAAATACGGCAACGGGAACGAGCGGCACGCGACTTGAGAAGTTGCGTCAGGCAATCGAGGTTACTCACCTCAACAAAGAGGAAAAAAATTCTTTATTGGAAATCTGCGGGGAATATGCGGATATATTCCACCTTGAGGGAGATCGGCTGCCCTGCACCAACATGGTAGAACACAGCATCCCAATCCTGAAGGGTGTGCAGCCTATCAAGGTACACCCTTATCGGTTGCCGGAAGCACATAAAAGGGAAGTACAGGAGCAAACAAAGGGCATGCTCGAAGAGGGCATCATACAACCGAGTCGGAGTCAGTGGAACGCTCCGTTACTCGTAGTGGCGAAAAAACCTGACGCAACAGGAAAGATAAAAATGCGAGTGGTGGTAGACTTTCGCAAGTTAAACGAGGTCACCATCGGGGACTCGTACCCGCTGCCGCATATAGCGGAAATATTGGATCAGCCGGGACGAGCCCATTATTTTACGACACTCGATCTCGCCTCCGGTTTTCACCAGATTCCGATGGCGGAAAAGGACAAAGAGAAGACAGCATTCTCAACACCGCAGGGGCACTTCGAGTATACCCGTATGCCCTTCGGTCTAAAGAACGCCCCACCGACTTTCCAACGTTTAATGAGCACAGTACTGGCAGGGCTCGAAGGGCTAAAATGCTACGTATACCTAGACGACATCGTAATCTTCGGAGCAACCTTGGCAGAACATAATAATCGGCTCCGAGAGGTATTCCATCGCCTAAGGGAGGCGAAATTGGCCCTTCAACCGGGAAAATGCCGATTCCTGCGTTTGGAAACGCGGTACCTCGGGCACGTGATCTCCAGCGAAGGAGTGCGTCCCGATCCGTCACTGGTGTCCTCCGTCCAGGAATTCCCAACCCCGATGGATGTTAAGGGGGTGCAGTCCTTCCTAGGACTCGCAGGATATTACCGTAAGTTCATCCAGGATTTTTCAAAAATCGCTAAGCCCTTGACGGAGCTCACCAAAAAGGACAGTAAATTCATATGGACGGCGAAGCATGAGCAGGCTGTAGAGGACCTAAAAAGGGCGCTGACCACTGCACCGGTACTACAATATCCGGACTTCGAGAAGCCCTTCATCGTTACCACGGACGCATCGGATAGGGCCATAGGGGCCATATTGTCCCAAGGGTCGATAGGGGAGGACCTGCCCATTTGCTACGCTAGTCGGACTTTAAATAAGGCGGAGCAAAATTACACAACGACAGAAAAGGAGCTGCTCACCATCGCATGGGGAATTGCACAATTCCGCCCTTATGTTTATGGCACTCGGTTCACAGTAGTAACCGACCACAAGCCCTTAACGTGGTTGTTCAGCGTTAAGGATCCCGGATCGAGACTCATGCGGTGGAAAATAAAATTATCAGAGCACAAGTTCGATGTGCAATATAAAGCCGGGAAACAGAACACCAACGCCGACGCGTTGAGTCGTATATGTGTGGCAACACGCGCACAAACAAGGGAAGAGTCGAGCGAGCCGAGCAGCGACGGTAAGGAAGGCAGCGCGCAACCTCGACCGCGGAGGCGCCAAGCAGCCGCAACCCGTGCGACAGGCGAGGCAGCGGCCAGCCAGGGGAACAGTCCCGCGGATGGTCAGCCCGACGCTCGCCGCAGGAAGGAGAACGAGCGAGTTCGCTCAGACGGAGAACATATAAGCGAGGAAGAAAAAGCCAAGATTCTCCACGAACACCATGATGCGCCCCTGGGGGGGCACCAGGGGGTGGCTCGCATGCTGGCCCGTATAAAATTAAGGTACACCTGGCCCAGCATGGCGAAGGATGTAGAGAAATACGTGGCACGATGTGACAAGTGCCAACGAAATAAGATACGGCCAGTAGCGAAGGCACCGTTGGTAATCACAGATACACCAACCAGGGCCTTCCAAAAATGTGCGATGGACATCGTAGGGCCGTTACCCGAGACTGAGCGAAGGAATAAGTACATCCTGACGTTTCAGGATTTACTCACGAAATACAGCGTGGCCATACCGCTGGAAACGCAACAGGCCAACGAAGTGGCGAAGGCATTCGCCAAAGAAATCGTATGTCGGTACGGAGCTCCAGAGACCGTCCTTACCGACCAAGGCACGAATTTCCTTAGTGCCATCTTTAAGGGGGTATGTCAGCTATTGCGCATAGAGAAAATACAGACAACGGCGTACCACCCCGAGTCGAACGGAGCGTTGGAACGCTCGCACAGGACCTTCGCAGAGTACCTTAAGGGTTATATAGACGAGGATCAGGGAAACTGGGATGAATGGTTGCCTTACGCCATGTTCACCTACAACACGACACCCCATACGGCAACTGGATACACACCACATCAGCTGGTCTACGGAGAGAACGCAGAGTTACCTACAGCCCTTCAAAGGGCGCCCAGGCCCACTTACTCGTACGACGATTACGCTCAGGAACTGCGGGAACGGTTACGAGCGGCCTGGTCTACAGCTCATGACAATCTGAAGGTCGCCAAGGAACGGGCCAAGGTCTACTATGACCAGAAAACCCGGGAAAGGAAGTTCAATGTCGGAGACCGAGTTTTGCTGCACGACGAGACGGTACGCCGGGGACGGTCAGCAAAATTAACCCCGAAGTGGATAGGACCCTACCCCATCGTGGAGGAACACCCTCCGTGCAACTACACCCTTCGCCAGGGGCGTCGGGTGGTCAAGGTGCACGTAGACCGTCTACGAAATTACGTGGAGGAATAAAAACAAAGAAAAACTAAAAAGACGGGGGTAAAGGAGGGTCTAACCGCGGGTCTAACTTCAGTTAGACCCATAGGGAGACATCGGCTTCGACAAGGCTTCACTCAAGGAAAATTCAAGGCATAAAATAACAATAAGGGAAAATTGCAGATTGCTGCTGGCGGGTCTACAGGCCGGTCTACCGGCCATAGCCGTCGCTTCTGATGGCGCGTACGAAGTACAGCCCCTCAGGGATGCACCCGGGTTGTATTTTGAGAAGGTCGGACTACTGCATCTTCACACCAACGTCTGGACCGTAGCAATTCGGATGGACCTATCGAATTTAGCATATATGGAACACCAAATTAATTTCCAACTGGGAGAGGTCCGAATAAAATGTGAAAGGTACGGTAGCCCGGACGGCCATTGCGCAGAGATGCTGGAGCATCTTGTCCGACTGTCGGAAAAAATCGAGGAGAATGTAGGAGTCGTGCAGGCCTCGTCGGCGTGGAGCCGAAACGGAAGCGACGGGAACTGATTGACTGCCTGGGCACGGTAGTAAAAGCCATCACCGGCAATCTGGACGCAGCGGATGGGGAACGGATAGAGGCAGAGATTGCCGCCATCCAGGGCACCCAAGGGACCCTGAGGAAGGCCGTGAAGGAGCAACTGCACGTCGTGGAAACGACGCTGGAAATGTTCAACAGAACGTCACGAGCCTCGCAGAGGAATCTACAGAAATTATACACCATGGTACGCACGGTGAACGGATATTTCCAAAATCGTACTCAGGTATTAAGCGAACGACAGCATTTCGACGAGAGTCTCGCACTCATAGAGGCCTCTGTGGAGACTTATCTGCGGGAGGTAGAAAAGATGGCCGAACTCTTCGCCAGTGTGGCCTCCGGAACCATAAGTGCGTCAACAGTCACGCCGGCTGCACTGACGGGGTACCTTACGGAAGCCCTACCGCACCTACCCGTGGGATATGGGTTCCCACGGCGAGCCACGCGGGAAAATGCGGCGGCCATCTTACGACTGGCAACGCCACGAGCGTACCGAAAGGGAGGCATGATAACCCTAATGCTGGAAATTCCGCTGGTCGGACCCTCGGTCTACAATGTGAACTACGCGTATCCTCTCCCGAGAAGGGGAAAAAACGACACTTATTACTACGTGGAAGCCGCCGAGGACCTCGTGGTGGTAGACCGGGAAAATAGACATTATCTCCGAGTAACGACAGCCGACCTGGAAAGCTGTAAAAAGGATAGGGACGAGTACTATTGTCCACCGCGGTACCCTACCCTGACCATCAACATGCATGCCCCCTGCGGCGTACGACTTTACACCGAAGGAGCGGTAGGTCAGGGTCAGCATTGCCCGAAGAAAATAGTGAGGCTTACGCACACACTCGTAATGGGTATGAGGCAACCCGGACAGTGGCTGTATGTAGCACCGCGTGGAGAAACGGTGAGCATCGGCTGTCACGGTAAGCCGACGAGGCAGGAGCGTCTCGACGGCACAGGGTCATTGACCGTCCACGAACGGTGTGTCGTCACCGCGGTCAACTTCAAATTGGAAACGGTGAAACGCTGGAGTCAGCAAATCGCCGGAGCAGGCTACGTGCCAGCCTACAACCTTACCCTGCTACCAGCCGAGGAGGAAGAAATGCCTCAACTAATGACGAGGATAATGACTACGAAACTCGAGCGTGCGGTGAACAGCCCGCACGAGTTACAAAATCTCAGCGTACGAATACGAAAAATCAAAACGGAATTAAAGTCGACGGAGCCGGCTAGCCCGTCGACTCGCACGCAACTATACCATACCGTCGGGTCCTATGCAGTGGGCACGCTTGCCCTGCTGGCCATCGTCGGCTATGCGATACACCGCGCCCTACAAAGAAGGGCCGGAAAAACTCCCGTACAGGAGCCGCATATAATTCCCCGGGTGGCAACCCGGGTCGGCGCATAATTCGGGAATGAGGAAAGTCAGGAAAAACAAAAATCCATCTGTTCACAAAAACCCTAAATTTATTCAAAACGAATTTTTCGAAGGAGGGAAAAAATGCATTTATTTATTTTTTCGACAAAATAAATATACAAAGGAAAAAAGAATATCGTACACGTCGGAACTAGGAGAGTCAGTTCCAGTCCGCGAAACGCCAGTTCATGACGCCTGCGGCGGCACGGCGGCGACGGGAAGCAGGGTCTTCCTCTTCTGTTTCTTCCTCGTTCGAGGATTCCGAGTCCGAGGCCCCGGCTGGACGCGGCATCACACGAGGAGCCCCCCGAGGCAGGGGGACGAGACGACTCCTGGGGAGAAGAGCCTCCCCGGGCCTGGGCATCCGACCATGGGCACCGCTGAACTCCATCGCGGCTGCCGAAATTTCCACGGATCGAGCGGAGTGAACCCTCCGGGAGGCAGGTTGCCTCCTCCGGGACCCCAGCGCCACAGGCTCGGCCACGGTCGAGTTCACTTCGGGTCCGATGACCTCCACATCGGGACTGGACCGGCCAGAGGAACTGGGACGGACCACCAGCGTGTAAATCAGATCACCAGGGAGGGTGACACGCACTCTCTAGGGGAAAAAAAAAAATTAATCGGGTGAAATAATATTCCTTAGGATTAGATAATTGGGAAAAAAGGGAACAACCACAGGGAATATACGAAACTAATTACGAGAGTTAAATAGAAAGAGAGTAAAAAAGGGAAAATTTTTTAATAACCATAATAGTAATAATTACCTTGCCGGGTGGGCTCGGGCTGCGTCTGGAGCTCATCGTGTAGATTCGAATCGTAAAAAAAATTAACTGGCGCTCGATGAACGAATAGGTGTAAACACTGGGGAAACGACGGTTAATATATCCCAAAAGTGCAAACGCGTCGACCTACTGAGCGTCGACCTCGACCGTCAGCATAAAGGAATAGCGGCGGCCTTCCGCCTCCGTATTCCGCAAGAGCCCGGAAGCGCGACTAACTCGTACGCCCACCTGTGAAAAGTGGAATTTCTTCTTGCGTATATTCTACGGAAACTTTTTTCCCTTTGCTCATAGCATTAAGCACGGGGCACACGGAAATAATAAAAATAAAGCCCGCCGGAGACGAGCGAAAAGAAATCAGATTTCTTTTCTTTTTAGGGGGGAGGGATGTTGTGCCCCGGGTATGTATTAATAATTATTATAGGTAATCCGAAATACATATTATTATTTCGAAGAGTCTCGGCACCGATTATTCCGGTTGCGAGACACATTCGGTTGCGTTACGCATCGAGCGTACATCGAGCGTCGAACGTCAAGCGTCGAGCGTCGATACTGCTGACGCAGCAGTTAGGCAACCGCGAGCGCCTCGGTAACTGGGGCACCGACTCGAGAATACCGAGGCGAGAATTGCGAAAAGGAAAATATGCTCCAAATCCCGCTCACGAAAAAGCGAGGATTTGGAAAGATATTTGTTTACAGAAATTAAGTGGATTATAAACTTGCGCTAAAAATTAAGCTGATACCTGCTCTCGAGGAATATATATAGAGGATCGAGAGCAGGTACGGGGCAGTCTGACAACACGGTTGAATACGAACGTTTCCATGATAATCGGAAACCTTAAGGGTGCAAAGTGTACATCGGTAATTCAAACCTAACCAAAGGTAATTTGAGATAAATTGTGACAAATTGAAAGACTCGAACATTTTAACCATAAAAAGAATAATCATTATTTAATTAAGATAATTAATTAAATAATCTCTTGTTAATAAATTATTGATAATAATTTATACTTGTTGAAACTGTAAAATATCGTTAAATAATATCTCAATAAAACTGTGTTAATAATTCACTTGGGTTCTAACCCTTTACTGGATCATCCCCAAAAACATTATCGCGTAACCCGGAGTAGCTAACCGGATTTCCGCGGCATAACACTAACCACTAGACCACCGCACCGGTCTCCTGTACCGTACTCTCAAAACTAATTTCCTCAATAATAATATCTCTGATATCTCGCACACGCTCGAGTTCGTCTTTAAGTAAACGAATTCTATGATATATGCATTTACTCAGCATCACGAGTCCCTCGTACGTTGTTTTTTGGAAGAGAATACCAACGGGGTACGTATTCTTGGGGTTTTTGTTCGTCTGATACTGTGTTTCTTCGGCACCAAAGTTTTTCTTCACTGAGTCTTTTATTTCCAACAAAATAGCTTTTTCGTTGTAAGCCGTCGTAAAACTTATTTTCTGGCTACCAAGCGGGTTCATATTCGGAGTTCGATCGTTGGCAGAGCCTTTTTCTGCATTGAACCACGGGGTGATAATTGTCATCCGCTCGCAGAGGTGATGCCATTCGACGACGTTGAGGGAAATCCCTGCCGCGTGACGGCCGGAGAATTTTATTGCTACCTCGAAGTCGTGTCCGTTTACTAGCTCAAGTCCCACCGCGACCATTTTACTAGCCGATGTATTCAGGCTATATGTTGTGGATAATAACATTGTCTTACTCAAGCGTTGCCAGCCAACTATAGGGTCAAGCGTATTGTAATATCCGCGAACTCGTTTCGACTCGGACTTCGTTGTAGTATTTACAGCGGAAGACGGAGAAAGTATTCCCGACGCTAATAATTTTTTCTGGGCTTCCTTCACAACGTCGGTAAAACTTTCCATTTTTTCTCACTATGTTTGGAGGGTATTTCAGAGAGAGACTGCACTGTCCAAGTCGTTGAGACGTAATGATTCGGGGGTTGAAGGCCCGCTCGAGGGCTAGAGCCGGAGAAAGTGATGCAATTTTGCGGGAGAAGGGGTAAAGACACGCCTCAAAGATGCTGTTGTCTCAGGTGGGGGTGCGCGCGCTGCATTGGGCCTTGGAGTCTGTGTAGACCACCCGCGCCGAATCACTCTTTGGCTAGCGTTTTCCGAAGAGACATAACTCTTCCCAAGATTGGTGCCTTCCAATACAGGCGTGTTAATACACAAGCGTTTGTGGAAATAATAAAGAAAAAACTCAAAATTTACAGCTATTCGCGACAGTCGATGGTCAAGCGCTGAGAGACGAGAAAAAAACTTCCAGCGGTGCGAGAATTAAATGGAAATAATGTAAAACGTCAGACACAGGGTACAATGAGACACTCTAGCCTTTACAACACTGAAGGGTTGCGCGCCGGTTAAGACGCCGCGTAGGTGCAATAAAATACTTAAGCAGGGATACTCTCTGCCCCACGCACCTTTCGAGTACAATTTTTATAGTACGTAGTCCGAAGGTTTTTATTTTCTACCTAGTGTTTCGGAATGCCAGAAAAAATTAGAAAAGGATAGTTTTAACTAGCCAGTGACAGTTCTCGTGTCATTGCAGATGAGTGGGGAGGAAAACTATAAGTTTGCGAGTTTTCCAGAAATATACATTATTTCGTGTACGCATTCGAGCCGGAACACTGTCAGCAGTTTCAGTTAGTGGTGCTAAGTTCTGTTTTACATTCTTTTTTGCGAACTTTCTTCGATAAATGAGATAAAATGGTCGATGCCGCGGTTCGAGAAATTGTTCGTGAGGTGGTGATGGTGTTGGAGGAAAACCCCTCGTTGACCGTAGAAAATTTGTTAGCACGCTCTAGCGATAGAGCATTAAAGTGTCTGCGTCATGAGGCCTTGATTACGCGATTCAAGGCTCTTGTGGGTTACCTCGCGGTGAAGAGTGTTTTAAAATTATATAACGCAGGCAAATTCAGTGCGAGCCTTGACGTTTTGAAGATTGTGCGTGCGATGGTTAACCGTTCTCGGAATGTTTCGCCAAGGGATGTCGCCGCTCTTAACGAAGAGATCGCTCAGTTTGGTAAGAATAACTTTTTTTTTCCAATGTTTAAAGAAATAATGTCGGTGTTTATTCATTTTGTCCTTTTTGTGTAATGTTGGCGTTTTCTCTTTCGTAAAATGTAGGAGCGCAAAGTTTAACGGAACAGGCCGAGAACGCCGCTGCCGCAGCTACCGCACTTGATGCGGAAGCTGCAAGAATTACGGCCGAAGCTGCACGGATTTGTGCAGCCCAAGAGAAAGCGCGTCAGGAGGCCGCGGACTACGCAAAAGCTGCTGCGGAGGCTGTACGCGTTGCTAGTGAGATGTCTCGCAGCAACAGTCTTCGAACTGTCGCCGAAATACACGAGTCGCTATGGGGGAATAACTCGAAGTGTTTAGGGACATCCGGGCACGCTAATGTCAGCCACCTAGAGAGATCGACCAGTAATGGTAAAAAAATTATTACAATTTTTATTTTGTTAATAACTGCCTGGAGATACATATTGAAAATAAATATAATTAATGTTTTTTTTTGTTTTTCTTTTTTTTCACCAGTGTCGACGCATTTCGAGGAGCTCCTCAATTCGACAATTAACTTGTCGATAATTGATGACGACGCCGTGGAGGAGGATCATCGCCAGGTTCTTGCGTCCCAGGGTTCGCAGACTCGTGCAGCCTCGTCGCAAGTGGGGTGTGGACTGTTGAACGAGCCGAGTCAACCACCATCGGATATGGTTATTCCGGAGAGCGATGATGATGACCAGGATTTCGTCCCATCATCACAGCCTCCGCAGCCTCCAACGCCACAGCCTCCGATGACTCAGCCTCCGATGCCGCAGCCTCCAATGCCACAGCCTCCGATGACTCAGCCTCCGACGCCGCAGCTTCCAATGCCGCAGCTTCCAATGCCGCAGCCTCCGAAGCCGCAGCCTCCGACGCCGCAGCCTCCAATGCCACAGGCTCCGACGCCGCAGCCTCCGACACCGCAACCTCCGACACCGTAACCTCCGACACCGCAACCTCCGACACCGCAACTTCCGACACCGCAGTCTCCAACGTTCTCAGAGTATCTCCAAGAGGCGGAAACTCCATTGTCCGGTGAGTCGAGAATTTTCCACCACATAGAGAAGCGACGATACTTCAATAAATTTAAGAGTATGGGGTCTACAATTACGTTTAAGATTCGCGAACCGGCGGCAAATGTGGGCGTAGTTGAGTGGTTAGAGTCGGCGATGAAAGAAATTCATACTCTTCTAGTTAGTGGCAGCGAGCCTACTGACATGATTGGTATCGAATTTCGAAGCGCAGCGTTTACACGGGGTCCTGTAGGTATTTCGTACAGGCCCGTGAGGGAGTTTCATTTCGACAATCTTTTCGAGATGATCAGTAGTGTAGCGCAAAGCTCCGCGGCTTTTTGCATAGACGACTCGTTTACAATCGCGAGTAATATAATCTCAATGCCTGTGGGGTCCGGCAGACCTAAAAAACCAATTCGGGGTGATACTTCAAAAAGATCAATATTGAATATGACGAACGCTGACAATCTCTGTCTACCGAGGGCTATCGTTAGCGGTAAAGTATATGCAGAACGGGGTCATTTGCGTCAGGGCAATCTGCACCAGCAGTGGGAACTCGTGCGTAAAGAAAATTCAGGTAGGCAGACCGCTTTGGCTGAAGCTTTACTCGAGAACGCGAACATCGAGATTCCGGAGGGTGGATGTGGAATCGTAGAGCTGCAAGCCTTTCCACAGGTACTAGCTCCGGACGGAATAGCCGTCATAGTTTTCGATCGTGATGGATTCGGCAGTAGTGAACCGGCATTTTTCGACGGTACAGACAGTGTACTGCAGTGTGTTCCGGATGTGCGACACATCGTTTATTTGTTGTACGATAGCGAGGGCCGTCATTACGATCTCATTTTAAAACTCGCCCAGGCAGCCGGCTTTAGTTTTTTCTGCGTCCCGTGCGGGTTCGCTTACAGTCGGGTCACAGCGCATAAATGCACGCAGAAGTGTCCGCACTGCAAGAATAGTCCGCCGTGTAATCCGGAACTGGAAAAAATTCGATGCGTAGATTGCAGCCGATTCTTTCGCGGGGTTGATTGCCTTGAAAGGCATAGAGAGATCGGTTCGCACGGCGCGCAAACGCGTTTGTGCGACGTGTTACAGACATGTCCAAACTGCCTGCGCCAAGTCTACAAGAAACACAGTGCGGTACACGAGTGCGATCGGTATTCTTGTAAAACGTGCAAAGTAGTCAGGCCTGAAAACCATCAGTGTTTCATGGCCAAACTGCAGCCTGCTAAAGCATCCAAACTGCCGGATTTGTTTATTTTCTATGATTTCGAAACCGGGCAGGAGCGCAGCGTTGAGGGTACCAACGACATGTACCTGCACGAGCCAAATCTGTGTGTCAGTCAGCAGCGCTGCACAGAATGTATCGATCTGCCAGATGATGTATGGGAGTGTAGTTTGTGCGGCCGAGACGGAGAACAAATTTTTAAAGGAAACCCGCTCGCAGGGTTGATAGAGTTTTTGCTTCAAGAGCGTAACGTCAATCAAATTGTATGCATAGCGCATAACGCGAAAGGCTTTGACGCCCAATTTATTCTTGAGTATCTCGTCGAACGCCTGGGTAAAACTCCGAAACTCATTACAAACGGGACGAGTATCATGGAGATGAAAATCGGCAAGCTAAGATTCGTAGACAGTTTAAACTATTTTCATATGCCCCTTAGCAAACTCCGAAAAGCCTTCGGCTTAGGAGATGATATCTTTAAAGGTACGTTCCCATATCTGTTTAATACAATAGCTAACCAAAATTATAAGGGTCCACTACCGCCTCTAGCTAGCTACTCGCCCGATACAATGTCGCAGGCGGATCGAAAAGTGCTGATAGACTGGCACGAGAAAAATACAGCTCCAGGATACGTGTTCGATTTTCAACAGGAAATCGTTTCATACTGTCGAACCGATGTGGCAATTCTCCGACAGGCGTGCGTAGCATTTCGGAAAAGTTTCATGCAGCGAGGTAGAGTGTGTCCGTTCACCGAAGCAGTCACCATTGCATCCGCGTGCAACAAAGTTTTTCGTCGAAACTTTTTGGACGAAGATAAAATAGCCGTCTTACCGCGAAACGGGTATCGTCGCGCAGATAGACAATCCGAGATAGCGATCGAGTGGCTGTTATGGGAAGAGCAAAACTTCGGTAAACCGATTGTTCATGCGGGTCGCGGCCGTGAATACAGGTTACGCGACGGAACACTCGTCGATGGGTACGTGCAAACCGACGACGGTGTAGAGCACGTGCTACAGTTCCATGGCTGTTTCTTCCATGGTTGCGATAGATGCTCCACTACAGTTAGCAAGCGCAACGAAGAATTCTGCGGCTGTACTCTTAACGATCGCTTCACACGCACGCTGGCTATCTCGGAGCGTATAAAGAACCTCAGGTACACTCTCCACGAAATGTGGGAGTGCGACTATAAAAGATTAAAAAGTAGAAATCCTGATATAAATGCTGCTATCGACGGTCACCTTGTGCTATTAAATAAGCCGTTAAATCCTCGCGACGCGTTTTTTGGGGGTCGTACGGGGAATACTCGTAGTTATTACGAGATAAGTGGCAGCGAAAAAATCCACTACATCGATGTATGCTCGCTTTACCCATACATCTCGAAGTATGGTCGTTTTCCCGTCGGTCATCCACAAGTATACACCGAGGATATCTGCAGAGATCTCGTCGGAGTAAACAATGATTTACGAGGCGTCATAGTGCTCGTACGATGCACCGTACTACCGCCGCGAAATCTTTACCATCCGGTGCTTCCCGTTCGTATGCATAATCGACTTATATTTGCATTATGTCGAAAATGTTGCAAGGAAATGCATCAGGATCCGTGTAATCATGACGCAGAAGCGGATCGAGTTTTCGAGGGTACGTGGGTATCGTGTGAGCTCCAGAAGGCTGTAGAAAAGGGCTATAAGATAATAGCCATCCACGAGATCTGGCAGTACGAGGTGGAGGAATACAGTAAAAGTAGGAAAACAGGAGGGCTCTTTGGTCCGTATATCAATCTCTCGCTAAAGATAAAGCAGGAAGCTAGTGGATGGCCGACGGAGTGTACAACGAGGGAGAGTCAGGACGCTTACATCGAAAGCTTTCGCGAGGCCGAGGCCGTACAACTAGAGCGCGACTGTATTGAAGTGAATCCAGGGCTTAGGTCGGTAGCAAAACTTTGCTTAAATTCGTTTTGGGGAAAATTCGGTCAGAGGGAAAATTTACCTAAGACAGAGGTTGTCACGACGCGTCACAGACTTTTAGAGCTTTTGTCGGACCGTAGCTGCGTCGTTTACAAGATTATTCATGTGAATGATGAGGTTATGTACGTGTCATGGGAAAAAATTGCTGAAAGTATCGAAGTCAACCCCCATGTAAACGTTGTCATCGCCGCTTACACCACCGCACAAGCCAGACTCAAATTGTATTCGTATCTCGAACTAGATAAGCGTGTACTTTATTATGACACCGACTTGTGTATATATGTAAGTACGGGTAACGCAGGAGTACGACCCGCCGCTCGGGAATTTTCTCGGAGACATGACCGACGAGTTGACGGGGTACGAGGTCGGTAGCTTTATTAAGCATTTCGTGTCGGGTGGCCCCAAATTTTACGGTTATGTTGTGCAGAAGCCTGACGGTACAGAGCTTGCAACATGTAAAGTAAAAGGAATCGGACTCAATTACAGGATTGGCAAAGAGATTAACGTTGAATCGATTTGTAACCTGATCAAAGAGTCCGGCACAGCTATCACCGTAAACTTCAGTACCGTCCGACGAAACGCTTTTCATCAGGTTTATACTCGACAAGAATCGAAAACTTGTAAACCCATTCTTGTAAAGAGACGCCGATGGGGCGAACACGATTCGCTACCGTATGGGTACATAGGTTAAGATTTGTAAATAATAGGAATTATTGTAAATAAATAAAAAATCCTCGTTTAATTTTAGGCGCCGGCTGGATGTACGAGTTGTATCCAGAGTTGTGGCTAGGCCCCGTTAATGAAGCTTATAGATAAAAATTTAATGTAGATATAGAACATTGAGTATTTCTAAAAAATATATGGACTGAAACTAATAAATAAATAGGTTTTCTTTTTGACAAATCCCTTTCTTCTTACTTGAACTCCTTCATTATTTTTTCCCTATCCTATCAACCTGTGCTTTAAATAATTAAGCACAATAATTAATATTGTGTGTTTGTTTCAGACATCAATCTCTCGCTAAGACTCTTCGACAACAATGTCCCAGGTTTTGTTATGGAGGACTACATTGGAGACTCGGGTTACCGCACTGACTCCTTCTAAGGAGATTATTTTTAAATTTTTAAATTTTTAAATTTTTAAATTTTTAAATTTTTAAATTTTTAAATTTTTAAATTTTTAAATTTTTAAATTTTTAAATTTTTAAATTTTTAAATTTTTAAATTTTTAAATTTTTAAATTTTTAAATTTTTAAATTTTTAAATTTTTAAATTTTTAAATTTTTAAATTTTTAAATTTTTAAATTTTTAAATTTTTAAATTTTTAAATTTTTAAATTTTTAAATTTTTAAATTTTTAAATTTTTAAATTTTTAAATTTTTAAATTTTTAAATTTTTAAATTTTTAAATTTTTAAATTTTTAAATTTTTAAATTTTTAAATTTTTAAATTTTTAAATTTTTAAATTTTTAAATTTTTAAATTTTTAAATTTTTAAATTTTTAAATTTTTAAATTTTTAAATTTTTAAATTTTTAAATTTTTAAATTTTTAAATTTTTAAATTTTTAAATTTTTAAATTTTTAAATTTTTAAATTTTTAAATTTTTAAATTTTTAAATTTTTAAATTTTTAAATTTTTAAATTTTTAAATTTTTAAATTTTTAAATTTTTAAATTTTTAAATTTTTAAATTTTTAAATTTTTAAATTTTTAAATTTTTAAATTTTTAAATTTTTAAATTTTTAAATTTTTAAATTTTTAAATTTTTAAATTTTTAAATTTTTAAATTTTTAAATTTTTAAATTTTTAAATTTTTAAATTTTTAAATTTTTAAATTTTTAAATTTTTAAATTTTTAAATTTTTAAATTTTTAAATTTTTAAATTTTTAAATTTTTAAATTTTTAAATTTTTAAATTTTTTTAATAAAAATGTTTATGTGTGTCAAATAAATCTTGTGTTCTGTGTAATCTCTGCATATTTAATACCCCTCATACTCCTCGTTCCGCTCATTAGCCGATATGGATCCGCGCTGGAAGCACCCCTGGACATCCATAATCGCCGGTCCTACGGGGTGCGGTAAAACATGCTTCGTTAAGAAGTTTTTAAAATATGTTTCGAGCATGGCTGACGTACAGTTTGCTCGCATTCTTTTTTATTATTCGGAATGGCAGGACGGGTACTCCGATTATGGTAAAAATATCGAATTTTTAGAAGGCCTACCGCAAAGTTCTGGCATTGCCGGTGATCGTAGGCCAAAACTTCTAATTATTGACGATCTAATGCGCGAATCTTCAAATGGCGAAATTGTAGACTAATTTACTAAGGGGAGTCACCATAAAAATATTAGCGTGATTTTTATAACGCAAAATATTTTTCACCAAGGTCGTGGGCAGCGGGATATTTCCCTTAATACAAATTATATCGTAGCTTTTAAAAATCCTCGTGATCGCGCATAAATTTCACATCTGGCACGTCAAATTTACCCCGAAGATCCAACATTTTTACAAGAAGCTTACCACGATGCAACTTCGAAACCACACGGTTATTTGCTTCTAGATTTGAAACAGTCTACTCCCGATAATTGTCGATTCCGCACCTGCATTTTTCCGGATGATGCTCATAATTTTGTATATGTGCCAAAACGAGGATCCGGTTCTCGGTGATTTGTAAAGTATAAATAGGCCGTAACGAATGTGCGAACATCATTCGAGTCTCTGCTATGGCTCCAACAACAACGGCTAAAGCTTCGCTTGGGAAGAAGAATATAATCTTACTTCATGCTCTATGCCATTTGGAGAAACATCAGCGCGATTCATTATTGCACAAGATAGATCGAAACGGTGTTTGATGTATTTGTGAGTGCGCGTTAAATACCTTAAACGGTGCAGTCCCGTTGAAAAAGAGTGAACGAATAAAACTATCTAAATATAAAAAAATTTTGCGCCGTCTCGTAAATAAAACTGGTAGTTGGAAGACGAAAAAACGTGTTGTTGTGCAAAAGGGAAGTAGATTCTTACTACCTCTTGTTCTCCCAATCATAGGCACTATGCTGTCTAATATTTTCACACGTAATTGACAAGATGCACCACGCAAAGATAATGGTTTCAGTGCCTCAAGATGCTGCCATGCCATCGCGCGAGCAGATAGAGCAGACGCGCTCCGTTCAAACACCAGGCACGACACTCAGTAGACTCGATACAGAAATGAATGATATACTGCGCTCAGTGACTCCTGCGAACCAACGAGAGAAATGGAAACTTTACCAGCAATTTTTTGTCGACGAGGAGAGGCGACCTAAAATTAACATAACCTCTTCAGTAAGTGCCAAACCTGCTGAGCAAGCATCTGAGGAAACGGTCCAGACAACTACTGAAGCTGAGAAAATATCTGACGAAGTTATTCTGGCTAGTGTACTGTAGCGTGGCAAAATTTTGTGCCGCGATTTTCGGCTCGTTCGGGCTCACACAAGGCGACCCCGCAGGGCCTAGTGATAATGTAGGATATTTAGTAATTATTTTTGTAACAAAATTTCATGTACGCCGGGACGAGAGCGCCGATCGAGGAGAGGAGTCCGACGTGAAGGTCGAAATTGGAGCCGCGAGTCGTCAAAGCTCGACTGGAATAAATTGGGAGTACCGTTCTACCTCCCTGCTGTCGGAGTCGTCAACGATATGAAGAATGATCAGCTGCGAAGATCTTCGATTTGGATTGTTCAACGCATCGTCTTGATAGTTGCAGTCGTCCGGAGTCTCGGGCTGCAGCGAAGATAATTACCGGGAGTCTCCCGTCAGGGAGAATTGAGTACCTCTGACGGAGCTCTGTATTACCGGCGTTAGAAGAAGATTGCGTGCGCGGGAGAGATCGATGTGCGAGTCGATGGGCGTAGCGTTCGGCTGTGCCGGAAAGGGCCGAGGAATGCCCGAAATGGTGCGAATTTGTCGTGATGATTAGGCAGGGAGGTAGGGATAACGGTAGCGAGCGAGATCGCGAATCGATGCTCGGGCACTTCCCCGTTGTGAGTTCGAGCGAGCTGATCGATTTCGTCAGTCATCAGGCTTCGGGAATTATCCATTGGAGGGAGGATGGATCTTTTACGGCGACGATATCCGGACCGTTTTTCCCGTTTACGTGGCTGCGACTCGATACGGTGAGCTCTCGTCCAAGAGTTTTGTATTTTGTGTAAGGTCACGGCCAATTAGTATTTTTGTGCATTTTGTAATCCCGAGTGCGGGAAAATTATAATGTGTATCGACAGCGTGCTTCGTTCGGCCGTGCCGGAGGGATCGGGACCGCCGTGTTTCGGCAGGTGTGTGTGTGACGTCGTGTACGGGTTTTGTTGTTTTGTTTGACGCCGCGTGGACGGCCCGGGAAACCGTATGCGGTCTTCCTCGAAGCCGCCGAGATTTTTAGGGAATTTAGTCGAGTAAATGCATTAATTAAATTCTTTAGAGTACAGGGAGGGTTTTTGTGTCGCCTTGGGAAATTTTCACGGGGAAGTGTGCTTAGCGACGCGTCGTCGTTTGCGGAGTCTTCGAGCGCGGGGTCAAAAGGTGCGAATGTTTATTTATTACCGCGGAAACGGGTTGGGTGAATGTTGTAAAATCGCTGCGTTTATTCGGGCGGGGTGAGTGAGAGCGCTGGTGGACATTGTACCGCGCTGTATGTGTGAGTTTTGGGTTAATCGAGACCACGCGTAAGCTAATTCGAAGATCCGGGAGAACGCGACCGTTTGTGTGCGTGTGTGTGATGCGTGATGATATGTTGGAGCGAACGAGTCCCGGAAACCGGGCAAATCTTTGTTGTACGAAATTTGTAATTCGTTTGATTTGCGGGACGAGGGTTTTACTCCGGGTTCTCCGGTTTTTCCCCTCATTAGTTTATTGACTTCATTTAATAAAGATTCGAGTCTTGGTTCCCGTACTCCAGAGTTATTTTATTGTATTTTCGCGTTTGTGTTGTGTGTCGCCCGAACAGTCTGTCGCTTATCCAGCCACTCTACCTTCGAGATGACAGCAGTCTAGCCGGGACTGTTAGGTTTCTCTCCTGGTGCATTTCGATGCGCCTGGCGCCCATTCCTTCGGGATAAAAATAAAGGGAGAGAAACTCGAGTTTGTGGTAGGCGATTTTCCGTTCGAAGGAAATCGCGCTACAAAAATTGGCGCCCAACGTGGGGCTCGACTGACTGCTCGGAAATTTTGTTGTTTTTTTGGAAATAATAAAAAAAAAAAAAAAAAAAAAAAAAAGATTTTGGTTTGAGAGCTGACGGGATAACGGGATCGTCGTTGGAATTTTTGTACGAAATTTTATTCGATTCCGTTGTTCGAGAGCTCGCCGGTGACCGGGATTTTGCCCTTCGGTGCGAGTGTTGTGTTGTATGGTATAGCGGTGGCCGGGCGACTCGGCCTTGTGCGAGGTTTCGTCCGGGACGCGCTCGTGTGTTTGTGTGCTCGGGTGTTGATGTTTTTTTTGTACGCCAGTTCGAGTTTGACGTTACGAATTTCTCGGATCTGGGCAGTTATAAGAGCGGTTCGATTTTAGCATTGGGAGAGAATCGGCGGGCTCGGTGCGCCTGTACCGGTGTCTTGGTCGGTGTCTCTCTCGTGCGATCGTACTCGCGTAGAGCGGCCTATAGTGTGTGCTCGGGTAAAAGTATGTTTCCGGTTCTTACGGACTGACTATTTTCCTTTCGGTTTATTTATTGACGTTTATTTATTTATTGATTCCTGTTTTATTCGATTTTATTTTGATGGACTTTTACTACCGATTTTAGTTATTGATTATTTAGTTATCTTTTGTTTACTGATTTTATTTATTAGTCTTTCCGTGATTGTCGCTTATTTATTGACTTTAGAATTTTATTTTATTTGTTGATTTATTTCGGGCTTTTATTTCTTGACTTTCCGTTGTTTTGCTTTTATTTAATGACCTTATTTAGTATTTTATCTATTGACTTTCTCGTGTCTTTTACTTTTATTTATTGACTTTTACTTGGTTTATTAATTGGTTTTATCATTTGACTTGATTTATTTTATTTAGTGATTTCGTTTATTTTGTTTTGACCCGTTACCGGATTTTATCGTCTTTATTCATTGACCTTGACCGTAACTGACTGGACTGAGATTTTATTTTCATTAGCTTGACGTGACTTCATCTTACCCATTTTAATCCTTTGACTTTATTCCTTTTAATCCTTTTTCCTGTTATTTGTTTATTTATTTACTTTGTGTTGTCCTGTCACATGGATACGTGATTTATACCTGCGAGTGTTCCCGGTTTTCTTATTTATTAATTTCACCGATACAATCTTAAGGGGGGAAGTACTATCGGGTGAGCAGCGTTTCCCGATTATCAGATAATTTCGGGACTGCCACGGGTTTATTGGCTGATTTTTAAGACGAAATTGTACTCGGATGCGTCCCTTGTGCTTTGCCACTCGGGGTACTCGTGCCTTCGGGGATCATGGAACTTATTAATATTATTGTTGTTCAAATTAAATTTAAAGAAGAAAAAAAAGAGTTGTATTGGTCAAAGAAGATCCGATCGTGGATGCTAATCCGGAGTTTACCGGTTCATTAAGGGAGGTATTTCCCGGGATGCGGACCCATGAGATTCGTTGTACCGGATGTATACTTTGCCTCGTCGAAGGGACTTGAGAACCTGGTTTTGTTTATTTCACGGTTTATCCGAAATTGGTGTTGCGTCGAGTCAGCGTGGTGGTCTTATCAAACCATTTGCACTGTTCTCACGTGAGCTAAATATTTTATCGGTTACCATACAGCTAATATTCGAAACGATTTTGATGAACGACTTGAAAGTTTCGTTGATATTCCCGGAGGATACGCAGGTGCTTTCCGAGGGTAAATCGTCCGTTTCCGTCTCCGAGTTGATTTCCGATTTCTAGTCGGCTATAATTCTGGCCATGTTTCCTCGGGTATGGGGTTACGGTCCATTGTCGTGGATGTTTTTGTGTTTGTGTTCCGTCCTTTGGTAGTGACTGTGCTCAGGTTAGTTTTTCAAGGCGACATATCGGGGCGCGAGGGTATGTCCCGCGCATTTGACATTCGTGATCTTTTATTTTATTTTTATTTTCGTAAGGTACTGCGGCGTTGTCGAGATGTGAGCCGTTGTCGTTGTTTCGCGTTTCAAGTTTTAAAAGTTTTTTTGAGTCCTTGGACGGGGGTGTTCCGACCGAGGGCGGTCGGGGTTTTAGGGGGGGGAGTGTTTGTAGCGTGGCAAAATTTTGTGCCGCGATTTTCGGCTCGTTCGGGCTCACACAAGGCGACCCCGCAGGGCCTAGTGATAATGTAGGATATTTAGTAATTATTTTTGTAACAAAATTTCATGTACGCCGGGACGAGAGCGCCGATCGAGGAGAGGAGTCCGACGTGAAGGTCGAAATTGGAGCCGCGAGTCGTCAAAGCTCGACTGGAATAAATTGGGAGTACCGTTCTACCTCCCTGCTGTCGGAGTCGTCAACGATATGAAGAATGATCAGCTGCGAAGATCTTCGATTTGGATTGTTCAACGCATTGTCTTGATAGTTGCAGTCGTCCGGAGTCTCGGGCTGCAGCGAAGATAATTACCGGGAGTCTCCCGTCAGGGAGAATTGAGTACCTCTGACGGAGCTCTGTATTACCGGCGTTAGAAGAAGATTGCGTGCGCGGGAGAGATCGATGTGCGAGTCGATGGGCGTAGCGTTCGGCTGTGCCGGAAAGGGCCGAGGAATGCCCGAAATGGTGCGAATTTGTCGTGATGATTAGGCAGGGAGGTAGGGATAACGGTAGCGAGCGAGATCGCGAATCGATGCTCGGGCACTTCCCCGTTGTGAGTTCGAGCGAGCTGATCGATTTCGTCAGTCATCAGGCTTCGGGAATTATCCATTGGAGGGAGGATGGATCTTTTACGGCGACGATATCCGGACCGTTTTTCCCGTTTACGTGGCTGCGACTCGATACGGTGAGCTCTCGTCCAAGAGTTTTGTATTTTGTGTAAGGTCACGGCCAATTAGTATTTTTGTGCATTTTGTAATCCCGAGTGCGGGAAAATTATAATGTGTATCGACAGCGTGCTTCGTTCGGCCGTGCCGGAGGGATCGGGACCGCCGTGTTTCGGCAGGTGTGTGTGTGACGTCGTGTACGGGTTTTGTTGTTTTGTTTGACGCCGCGTGGACGGCCCGGGAAACCGTATGCGGTCTTCCTCGAAGCCGCCGAGATTTTTAGGGAATTTAGTCGAGTAAATGCATTAATTAAATTCTTTAGAGTACAGGGAGGGTTTTTGTGTCGCCTTGGGAAATTTTCACGGGGAAGTGTGCTTAGCGACGCGTCGTCGTTTGCGGAGTCTTCGAGCGCGGGGTCAAAAGGTGCGAATGTTTATTTATTACCGCGGAAACGGGTTGGGTGAATGTTGTAAAATCGCTGCGTTTATTCGGGCGGGGTGAGTGAGAGCGCTGGTGGACATTGTACCGCGCTGTATGTGTGAGTTTTGGGTTAATCGAGACCACGCGTAAGCTAATTCGAAGATCCGGGAGAACGCGACCGTTTGTGTGCGTGTGTGTGATGCGTGATGATATGTTGGAGCGAACGAGTCCCGGAAACCGGGCAAATCTTTGTTGTACGAAATTTGTAATTCGTTTGATTTGCGGGACGAGGGTTTTACTCCGGGTTCTCCGGTTTTTCCCCTCATTAGTTTATTGACTTCATTTAATAAAGATTCGAGTCTTGGTTCCCGTACTCCAGAGTTATTTTATTGTATTTTCGCGTTTGTGTTGTGTGTCGCCCGAACAGTCTGTCGCTTATCCAGCCACTCTACCTTCGAGATGACAGCAGTCTAGCCGGGACTGTTAGGTTTCTCTCCTGGTGCATTTCGATGCGCCTGGCGCCCATTCCTTCGGGATAAAAATAAAGGGAGAGAAACTCGAGTTTGTGGTAGGCGATTTTCCGTTCGAAGGAAATCGCGCTACAGTACCAAAAACAGATAGAAGACAAGCGCAGCAGTTATTGAATCATTTGCATGCCAGCTCCAACACCACTCTAACGTGGGATAAATCGGGAGTGGTCCATATCAACGGTGAACCAATAAAAGAAATGAATATTATAGATCTTGTAAATGATACTATGCGCCATAGAAAAAATGTGTGTGCCATTGGTCGTGAGCAATTTGGAAATGAACTCAGGCGCTTAGGGATCCCTCGTGAATTTATCGGTAATACAAGCCTGTTGTATGAGAGTCTGAATCTTAACACACCTCTAAATTCTAGACGAAACTTGGCAAAGTCAAATCCCAATAAACCGGATACAAGTCAGAATAGCTTAAATTTATCAGGCAACAGGCGTCGAACTCCTACTAGTGACTCAATACAGTCGTGGAAAACATTAAAACTGTAATAAAAAATATATATAATTGATTTATTAAAGAAGTTTTATTATGATCCTACGCATCACGCTGGATACGCCGGAGCCCCAAATCTAATTCATGCGGCTGATAAAGCGAAAATGCCTCGTGAAGACGTCACTAACTGGTTAAGAACACAGGATGCTTATACACTACACAGACCTATACGACGACGATTTCCGCGACGCCACTACGCCGTCGATAATATTGATGACGTGTGGGAAACTGATCTCGTTGATCTACGCTCTCTTAAAGATGAAAATGACGGCTGTTTATCTTTTAGTGGTTATTTATGTTCTCAGCAAGTATGCATGGGTTGAGACGCTGCGTGATAAAAATTGTGCAGAAACTACAGAAGGGTTCAAACGAATACTCTCTCGAAGCAGTGGTCGAGCGCCTGTATGGCTACAGACAGATCGAGGCAAAGAATTTGTCGGTAGCGTTTTGCAGCGATTTTTGAAGAGTCGTGCAATAAATTTCCGAGTGGCCCGAAACCCCGATATCAAAGCCGCTATTGTAGAACGTTTCAACAGAACATTGAAGGAGCGGATGTGGCGATATTTCACACATAAAAATACACGACGCTATATCGATGTATTACAATCTATAGTCCAAGCTTACAATGATACAAAACATTCTACTATCAAGATGCAACCGGCGGCCGTGACTCTGTACAATGCGGCGATCGCACGCGCAAATATGGTGAAACGATACAAGCTGTGTCACAAAGTGCCTAAATACAAGGTCGGTGAGTTTGTACGCATCAGTAAAGCAAAGTCTGCGTTCGAGAAAGGTTACGAAGCTCGCTGGAGCGAAGAAATATTCAAGATTCACAAGATTATTACAAATAGACAACCGCCCATATATGAACTGGTTGATTTGAATGACGAGGAAATTGACGGTTTTGTCTATGAAGAAGAATTAAGCGTTGCAGAGAAGGAAATTGAAACGGAAGAATTTTTAATTGAAAAAATTCTCAAGACTAAAGGGAAAGGCCGTAATAAACAATACTTTGTTAGCTGGCGAGGATACCCCGAAAAATTTAATTCCTGGATACTGCAGCAAATATAGTGAATAAATAGTAGCAACATTTTTAAAAAATGAGAGATCAATTTTACCTTGTGCTACCGAGCAACAGTAGTATGAAGTACTTCCCCGATAATACGGTGGCACACTATATAACACAGCTTCCAAAACAATTGAAGATGTCTGGAGAATGGGCTGTAGTCTTAACAGAAATTCAATTTCCCCGTACGTTTCTGCATGTAGATGAGATAAATAAAACTGATGGTGGGACGCCTCCAATAACAGCTCTTAGTAACCAATATCAGTGGGTTCAGATTAACAATAACCGTAACCCAAAAAAGACTATCATATCACTGAGCCCTTCTACACTTCCGCTAGGCACAGAATCTACTTTAGATTCTATACCACAACACGCTGTGAAAAAGCTAGCTATCTCGCAGACGACTACCCCGCAAGATAATACTACCGATACCGTCACGCGAAAATATACTAAGCATCCGAAAACTCACAAAGTTATAATTCCTGCTGGGCTCTACGCCAGTGTGGATGCACTAATCGATACCATTAATAAAACGGATGTATTCAAAGATCATATCTACCTTGAATATAATGAGGATATTGGCGGGATTGTAAGCTTGAAACGAGTACCTGATAGGTGCGTTGTAGATAAGTGTATACTTCCACATCTTATATGTCTTGATGATAAACTTCCTAAAGCTTTGGGTTTCGAACCCGCAAAAATTATGGATATTCATAAACAATCGGTATTTATCGCAAATTATCCTGCTAATTTATCGCTATCGCTTCCTGATAAACTATTCGTATATACTGCAACGACCCACCCGGCTAGGTTATTCTTGTTGCCTATAGGTGAGAGCGAGGCGCAAACCGCGGTCGTTGCCCGTTTCTCCTGCTCTGCGCGGAACGCAGGGTCACCCCGTTGTTCGTTGCTTCGCACCTTTAGTCAAGAGCAGAGAGCGGATCTTCAAAGGGAAGATCGTTTCCCGTTTCTCGCCTATTCCACGGGGCAGGACGCAAAGAGTAATCTCGTAGCCGTTCCCGGGTTCCTACCTGTAAAAGATGCCTCCCTTTCGCGCAATACGTTGTCGTTGGGGTGGTTCGAAATCACGATAGACTTTGTACCTTATTATCATTTATTGTCATAGGACATTGTACACAGTTTATCCTCGACCGTTCCGTAGGAGCGCCGAGCTCCGAATGCCTATTTCTGCTGCTGTTCCAGGGCTCCTCGACCATCGTGCTTCGGTGGGGGAAACTCGGAAGAGGTCCACGGCAGAGGTGCTTGCGCGCCTGCGCACCTCGCGCACTCTCCTCGCTCTCCCTCGCATACCCGCTCCCTCGATCGCTCCCCGTCGGTGTCGATCCGTTGCATCGCCCCCCTAGCCTCGTGTATCCTTTGAACGGATGTGCGATGCTATATATTTTTTTTTTCGTACGGATCCGCTGACTCGCCCCGCTGAGATTACTCTGTTCCGGATGTTAGGCTCGTTTTGCGATCCACTGTCCCAAGTTGAGATTGTGTGCTTCTGGCAATTCCCATTGTGGGTGTGGCAAGATTGAAGCAACTGCTCTCTCCAATTCCTCCTGCTCCTTTCGTCTCTGCCATGTCTCGAATTGTCGTTGTTTCTCCCTGTCCTCCGTGATATTTTTGGTCGCGTGGTCGCTGCTTACTCTTCGTATTTCTATCTGTACCTCTTGGCTTTTTCTTTGCGTCGTTTTCCGTCTTCTCGTTGTTCGCTTTACGCTTGGTTGTTGTCTCGTTGTTGTTGTTGTTTGTGTCCACCGGTAGTTCTTCTTCACGTATCGTTTCGGTCTGTGTCCCGTATGTTCTTGTTTTTACTTTCGGCGTCTGCACGGTGCGTCCTTTGGATTTCAGGTTCCAACGGTTTTCGTACAGGTGTGTTTTCTTGCGCGTGGTAATTCGCGTACCTTGTCTCTTCTCGCGCACCCATACTCCTGGCAGGCCCGTGACCATCACGAATTCCCTTCTTCCTTCTATTGGGTCGGTACTGGTTCCAATACTCGGCATTTTTCGTCTTCTCTAGTCGATGGTTTGGTTTCAAATGCCGAAAATCGATCTCGTTCTGGTTCCGTGTCTTTGCTCCCTTCTCTTTGTTTTGATTTTTTTTTTTCATGTATTTGCTTCTATTCGCGGTGTATATTTCCTTAATCTAGTTGAATGGTGTGTCCCCCGCTCCTTTCCTCCATTTCTGTCGCACAGTACGTACGTCCCTTCCCCCACTTTCCGCTTAATTCTATACGGTCCTCGGTACACAGAGAAGAACTTTGCCATTTTCCCTTTTCCCGCGTCTGATACATTCAGTGCTTTTACTAGCACTAATTCTCCTTCTACGAATGATGTGAGTTTATGGGAGACATCGAATTTTTCTGCCCGTGTGCGCCCTTTTCTCCGTATCCTCTGTTCTGCCAGCTCCAGCCTTCGCGTTTGTTCTTCGGCGTTCGGTTCTTCTTCTTGGTTGCAACGTACTTCCAACCATTCTTGCCAAATTCTTGTTGGTTTGATTCCGAAATGTAACTCCATGGGCGTGATTTCCGTCGTGTCATGGTGTACTTCGTTTATGCAATCCATTATGACTCCAATCCACTTGGTCCATGAAGTATGTTCGTCACCAATTAGTGTTCTAAAAAACCGACCTACCTCCCGGTTCACTCTTTCCACTATGTTCCCTTGGGGGTGACGTATTGATGAAAAAGTGCCTTCTATGTTGTTGTCCTTCAGTTTCGTTGTCCACTGTTTTGATGTGAACTGAGTCTCATGATCAAATTGTATTCTCTCTGGCTTCCCCATCTTTGGGATATATTTTTCGAATATGTTTTTGATTGTCTCCGTGGCGTTTGCTTTATTCAGAGGGGAGAGGTTTACGTACTTTGAAAATGCGTCAATTGCTACTAGTATGTATTTTTTTCCATTCCTCGCTCGTGGTAAAGGTCCTAGGAAGTCGATGGATACTAACTCTCCCGGTCTCGTTGTCTTTATCGTTTGCATCGCTGAATATGCCGTTTGGTTCGCTACCTTGTTGCGTTGACATGAATCGCATTCTTTTAGAGTTTGCTTTATTTTTTTCTTCATCTTAGGGTGATAAAACTCCTCCCTTAGTAGCTTGTACACCTTTTCCGGACCCACGTGAGCGTACAACTCATGGCATTCCCATATGAGTTTCACGAACGAGGAGTTTGGTAGGCATGTCCTCCATTCCTCGTCGTTGATTTTCTTTTGCAGTATCCCGTTCTGCATTCTGTATCTGTCGGTGTTTCCGTGTATTGTATTTTCTATCATCTGTCCGAGGTCTTTGTCAGCCCGTTGTTTTTCGCTTAAGTGTTTGATTTCCCTCTTCATTTGTCGTGACGGCGGTCTCGCTAGCATTGTTTCGATTCTTACGCTCATGGGATTATCGTTCCTTGGGGTCTCCTCGTATTCGTGGATTCGGCTGAGTACGTCTGCTGCTACATTTTTTTTCCTGGGCAGTGCTCTGTCTCAATGTCGTAATCCTGTATTGACAGAATCCATCGAGCTATTCTTTGATTGATGAATCGACATGTATTCATGAAGGTGATCGCGCGATGGTCCGTGATCACTTTGACTTTTGCTCCCACAAGATATGTTCTAAATTTATCCAGTCCCCATATTATAGCCGAGAGCTCTTTCTCTGTTGTAAAGTATCTCTGTTCTGCTGGCTTGAGTAATCTATGTACTATGTTTATCACTTCGATTTCCCCCTCGTCGTCCCTTTGCCCAAGTATTGCGCTTATTGCTTTGTCGCTGGCGTCGGTCTGCAGGATGTACGGATCTTTAGGTCTCGGGTGTCGTAATATTACACTTTCGCAAAAAAGTTCTTTCACTTCGCGGAAAGCTGTTTGTTCGTCTGTTCCCCATGTCCACTTGACATCCTTTTGGAGTAATCTCATTAGTGGTGCCGTTACGTCTCCGTATCGTTGCGCGAATTTCGAATAAAAATTCATCAAACCTAATAACCCTCGGAGTTGTTTCAATTTCCGTGGTGCTGGAAAGGCTTTTATCGCTTCGATTTGTTCTTTCTCTGGCTTCAATCCTTCGGTCGATAGTATGTGCCCTAGAAACGTTACCTCACTTCTGAAGAATTTTGGTTTTTTGAAATTGATTGTCATCCCGTATGTCTGCATTCGTTGTAGAACTTCTTCGATCGTCCTCAGATGCGAGTGTATGTCTGTTGATACGCACAATAAATCGTCCACAAAGTTCAGGACTTTGTCTCCGAGTCCATGTAGTACACGATCCAGCCCTCTTATTAATGCTGCACTGCTTGTTTTTAACCCAAATGGCGTTACGTTGTATTCGTAACATCGTCCCTGGTACAAAAAAGCCGTGTATTTCTTAGAATTTTCCTCCAATGGTATTTGCCAGAAACTGCTCGTTAAATCAAAGCTCGTCATGACTTTGACACCGGTGCACCTCTGGAAAATTTCATCCATGCTTTGTGGGCATTCCCTGTCCTCTTCCATAACTTGGTTTAACCTTCTGGCATCCAGACACAGTCTCACTGTCCCGTCCTTTTTGCACGTTACAACCATCGGGTTCGTCCATGCGCTACACGACCTTCTTATGATGCCTAGCGCCAGCATTCGTTATATTTCTTTCTCGACTTTTTCTCGGTGAGCGATTGGTACTTCATAGCAGTGTCCTCTAAAGGAGTACTTCTCCTTTATGCTTAACCGGTGTTCGTACGTTGATATTAGCCCCGGTCTCTTCCGAAATACCTCTCGGTATCTTCTTATCACCTTCGCAGTTTCCCCTTCACTTCTTCGTCTATGCCGTGACACTTTTCGACTGTTGCTGAAATTTCTTCCTCGGTAATTTCCTCTGCTTCTTCTCCATTGCACCTCTCGTTCCTGCTGGGGATCTCTAACCTTTCAGTTGGCTCACCCGCATCCTCCTTTGCGATGTCATCCTTTTCCGTACGCTGTGGTGTATCCCACGCATGCTCCTTCTTCTCTTCGTTTTTCTCTATTACTTGGATGCGTTCTTCCTCCGCTGTTCCCACGCTCATTAATCGGACTGGTCCCTTCTCAGTGGTAACTACCACGACTCCTCGTTTCACGGAAATGATCGCGTCCAACGCTCCCAGCACATCTGCTCCGATGATGCAATCACGCGATAGTTTTGGCACAATTATAAACGTAATGTCGCGAATTTGTTCGTTGATGGCTACTCTCATGTATATCTGCTTGGTCACTTTTACAGGTGCGCTATTCGTTACGCCTTTCACGGTGATTGCGCGCATTGGCAGCACGGGACAGTTTTTCCATTGCGCTAGGTTGTTCTGCCACCACTGTTCAGATAAACATGTCACTTGACTCCCTGTGTCGATTAAGATTTCTGTTACTATCCCCTCAAGCTCAAGTTCTATGACCGGGCATCCAGTTACGTTGTCCCGTTCATCTGTTTCATCTCCCCTCGCTAGTTCTTCGCGGAAATTCTCGTGCCAAATATTGTGGATAGTCGTATTTTTCTTTTTTCTTTTCCTCTTTCTCCTCTGCGTTGCACGGTTTCTATCCACGTCTTCTTGTACAACGCTTGTTCGTTTCCCCGTGTCGACGTGTCTTCTCCAGGATGGTTGCTCCTCGTGCCCGTTTCTTCACTCCTCTCCTGTGTGACTGTGTTTACTTGTCGCACTTGGTTCTGGTTGCCGTTTGCTGTCTGCGCTGTACGGTTGTTTCGATTTCGGTTATCTGTGTTGTACGGTTTGAACTCGGCGTTTCCCTTCGGCCCCTCTGTTTTTTGATTTGGTCGTCGGTTTACTGGTCCCGTCTGGTCATGTATCTCTAGGATATCTAGAAGTTCTTTTATTGTTTCGATGCCGATACTCATGACTGCTATTAAAATTGCTTGCGTGAAATGGCGCGCGACTTTCCTCACGAGAGTCTTCTCTTCGAGTCGAGGCTTAAGATCTCTTGCCGTGGCAAAAAGTCGTGTTGCGTATTCTACTCTGCTAGTTTTCCCGTCCGCCACGTAGTAAAAAGAGTTCAAGACAAGCAGCACTCGATCCTGCATTGACTCGCTCCAAAACTTCTCCGAAAAAGCTTTTCGGAAATCTTCCTTGTTTTCTATTCCCTCTTCCACCACTTGCCACCAGTCACTTGCTGCTCCCGTGAGACATTGGCCTATCGTGAGTTTTAAATCTTCTGGTGTTACCCGCGCGGCGATACAGTATCTCTCCATGTCCCGCAAAAATTTTAAGGGTCTCTCATGCCCCGACCCGTCGTATTTTGGCAATGCTAACCGTGCCGGTACCAGGCGGTCACCTCCTCTGGCCAAATTATTGTTCTGCCTCGGATCGTCACCTCTCTGCCTTTCCGCTATTTCTGCGATCGAAGTTCGTGTTTCTCTGATATCTGCTCTAATTTCTTCGAGTTGGTTTTCTGTTCGAGTATTGTCCTCTGCTCGACATTCGGCTATTAGTTCCGCACATGCTCTTCTTGTCTCAGCGTTAATAGTGGCCAGGCGTAAGTCCATGATCTCTCTCATCTCCATCTTCGCCTTTTCGATAGCACGTTGAGTTTCATCTTTACTTTTTTGCATGATTGATGCGAGTGCATCCAGATTTCGTCGTTGTCCTTCAGACGTGACTCGCACTGTCTCTATATCCTGCTGGTTTCGTTCGATCTCCCTTTCCAATTTCCCTGACGACGCTCTGAGAGCCTTCACGCTCTTTCCCAAATCTTTCCAAGCAGCTGCTACGACGCCTGGGGAATCTCGTACTGTGTTTTTTTCTTTCTCGCTTCTCGAACCCCTCTCCTCATCCTCGCTTTCAACGATGTTCCCCGTTGGCTTCTCGCTTGCTCCTTTGCCCTCTTCTTCGTCGCTCGCACTTGTCACTTCCGCATCCTCGGGATTGGGACTCACTATCGTGCGTCTTCGTGCTCCTGCCTCCGTTCCAGGGTCCTTATCACCGTCTTTTTCAGGGTTGTCATTGCTGTTGTTCGGCTGCATCGCGTTTGCGGTTTCTTGAGTTCGCTGACTCGATCTTTCCGTTCCTGCTTCGCCTATATTGCCTCCCGCGTCGTGTTGCTTTTGCTGATCTGCTTTCGCGTTTTTCCGTGTCCTCATGTCGGTTTACACATCTACACCGCTTCCCCCCTTTTTTCCCCGGTTCGAGTCCCTGTTCGGGCGCCAATGCAACGACCCACCCGGCTAGGTTATTCTTGTTGCCTATAGGTGCGAGCGAGGCGCAAACCGCGGTCGTTGCCCGTTTCTCCTGCTCTGCGCGGAACGCAGGGTCACCCCGTTGTTCGTTGCTTCGCACCTTTAGTCAAGAGCAGAGAGCGGATCTTCAAAGGGAAGATCGTTTCCCGTTTCTCGCCTATTCCACGGGGCAGGACGCAAAGAGTAATCTCGTAGCCGTTCCCGGGTTCCTACCTGTAAAAGATCCCTCCCCTTCGCGGAGTACGTTGTCGTTGGGGTGGTTCGAAATCACGATAGACTTTGTACCTTATTATCATTTATTGTCATAGGACATTGTACATAGTTTATCCTCGACCGTTCCGTAGGAGCGCCGAGCTCCGAATGCCTATTTCTGCTGCTGTTCCAGGGCTCCTCGACCATCGTGCTTCGGAGGGGAAAATTCCGAAGAGGTCCACGGCAGAGGTGCTTGCGCGCCTGCGCACCTCGCGCACTCTCCTCGCTCTCCCTCGCATACCCGCTCCCTCGATCGCTGCCCGTCGGTGTCGATCCGTTGCAATACAGATATATGTGAAAATTATATAACCGGCGATGCTCAGACACCTCTGTTACGTATCGTACCTGTAGATAATACAAATTATATTTATGGGTCTGCGCAAACTAAATTATTCTCCCTGCCAATTTACATACCTTTATTACGGACTGAATTCGGCACGATCGAGATAGATATAAGGACCGACACTGGTAAACCTGTACCATTCCAGAGTGGAACGTTGACCGCTACATTACATTTTAAGCGTATACGATAAAATATATCGCTATGGATCGATATATTGATCATTACGAGAGCCAGGTCGGCGGCGGTGTTGATCGTGTTTTCATTGGGGCTCCCTATCAACGAGGCCATGGTCTAGGAAGCTTTCTCAGTGGTTTATTTCGACGTGCATTACCATTGCTCACACGTGGCGCTCGCGCTGTCGGAAAAGAAGCGCTACATGCTGGTATGAATATATTGGGTGATGTTGCGCACAACAATCCCTTCAAAGATTCATTCAGAGCCCGTATGACCGAGAGTGGGAGAAATTTGAAGCGCAAGGCCGACGAAACATTTGAGAGTCTCATGCAGGGTTCAGGATATAAAATACAGGACCGCTCGTCACAGCATCATTCGTTGTTTGGTCACGCTAGTCCTCACATCGGTACTCCTACACTTAGAGCTCTAAAATATACTAAAACTCGTAAGCCTAGAAAAGCTACAAAGAAAAAGAAAAAAGCTTCAACCGATAAACGTAGTAAGAAAAAGGGGCGTAAATCAGCAAAGTCTAAGAAAAAATCTACCAGAAAAACTAAAAAAAACAAAAATTGTTAAGCGTAAAAACGCACCATTGCAGATATATTTGGCTAATTAACTAAACAAAATGTCTTTCTTACACGCGCACTCTTGCGAGTGCTTGAAATCAGAGCTGGATTTATTCACTCTCCCACCAACGCAGACAAGTATAGAAGGTTCTCAAGGAATTCACTATAAGCCCATTTCTTCACTGACAGATGAGGCTCGTATTGAATTTGTTGTCCCCGGTCATGGTGATGAATACATTGATCTAGCCCATACAATGCTAAACTTACGTATTAAGTTACAACCCAGGAACGGCGCCGTTGACGCTCATGATAAAGTAGCACCTGTTAACAATCTACTGCATTCATTATTCAATCAACTAGATGTATCATTTGTGACGTATTTTTCGGGAGCTGAACGCGAAACGGTAGCTAAATTCAACTCAAGAGGAAAGCAAAAAAAACCAACTAAACGCGAAATCGGGAACTCCAAAAACGTCACCTTCGGCCACCATCTCCGCGAGTGCATCGGCGTCCCGGTGGGCGCCAGCTAATTTTTATTTCGCCGGTATTAACGAACCGGGCTGAACCGAAAGTGAGCTGGGCGGGCTCACTCCACCAACCGATTTTTTTATTCGCCGGAAATCGAGAAACCGGCCCAAAGAGAGGGCGGTGGATTGGGCGAATCGACCTCCGCAAGGACAAACAAAACGGCACAAACGAAACGAGAACTGTATCGGGATCCACGAACGCGAAAGCTCGGTAGCGATAACGCCGGCTGCACCCACGAAAGTAACGGTGCCGGTAATGCACAGCTGCTCAGGATGCGGATATGATAGAGGGGTCGCGATCCTTCTCCAATAAAATAACGCGGGATTCCTTACGAGATCTCAACAGGATCGGTAACGTGAGGAATAAATGTTATTGGCCATAAGCCACGAGATCGCACTTGCGTGCATCGGAAGCGCTCAGCCGGTCGAACGATCGAAGCGAGCGGGGCGGGAACGAACGCTGTACGCGATCGATAATTTATCAGACGACAAAACTCACCGACACAGCGTAATTTTTATTCCGTAATGGTGCGGGAGCGGCATCTCAGGATGCATCGAGAACTTCTGCACAATCACTGCACCTCAGGAGCGTTATTCACAACGCATCTCGATCACAGAAAATCGGCAACGAATTCAGACGGAATTCGCGTAACACACACCGTACACGAGTCCACTTGCGATCGCGCGAAGTGACAGGTAACGCGAGCGAGACGCACGAACCCGAGCGAGAGCGGTAGCCGGAGTCTACGGTAGCGCGAGCGAGAACGACACACTCGAGCGCGAGACAATAGCCGAAACTGTAAACACCGGGAGCACGAGAGGTCCGAGCTGCCTCGAGGACACCTCTCGGTAGACTGATTAGCCTACGACAATACATCCAACGGGACGTTATGATTACTGCGGGATCCTTACTCGATAGCTACTGCCCTCTCAAACTTTTACAGAGCGTCAATTCAAACGAGAGCTGTACTATATGCGGTAGCTTCGGAATTCGTCGCGATCGTTGCTCCAAATTCAGGGCATGAAAACAAGGCTCTCTTCTCTCAACAAAACGCAGCACAAGGCGCCCATCTTTGTCTGGACCAAAACGCAACTCCGCCTGTTCTCCAACACCCTGGATTATCACCCGAACGGAGTGCCGGGTTTGCACCGGACTTTTACGTATTCGCGACAAAATCTCGTCGGGCTCTCCTCTATTCGTGTTTCTCTGTACGTCGAGATTCCCTCCACCGAATAGATTCGAGGTCCCGACCTTAACCCAGACCTCTAAACGAATCTTTAAGCTTATTTTAAGCTCCTCTTCACACTGAACTCGACAGGCTCGGAAACTCACAAACCTTATCGTACGGGAGCTGGACGGTATCGCAAACAGCGAAAGGGCAGCGAATCGGGAACTTTATTTTTATTTTTGAATCGGTAGCGATAAGCGTAAAAAATGCTATTTAATTGTATTCTTGTGACGGTGATCGGAAAATCACGTCACACATTCAACCAGAAACTTGTATCACCCTCGAATAATGCCTATGCGTACCGAGCATACATTGAATCACTACTGACTTACAAGGCTTCAAAAAAAGCCTGTCAACTCGGTGCCAGTATGTGGATTGATGATACACCGTCATTTTTCAACTCTCAACCAGTTTCGACGGCTCCGCCGGCTGAGGGTAGACAAGTCCCCGTGCAAGCGAACAAAGGTTTAGCTGCGAGGCAGGCTATAATGGCGAATGGTAAAACGGTAGATCTTACCGGATATCTACATTCTGATATCTTCAATCAGGAAAAGTTTTTACTCAACGGTGTTGAACGTCGTCTTCGTCTTATACGGGCGAGAGATGCTTTTTGTCTTATGGACGCGTCTGGGAAGGATTATACGGTGCATATAGTCGATGCTAGTCTCATTGTCCGACGTGTTAAAATTAGTCCGGGTGTTTTACTAGCACATGCTAAGGCTTTGAGTAGAGGAACGGCTAAATATCCGTTTACTCGAGTTGAAGTGAAACCATTTACTATTCATGCCGGTGTTCACGGTGAAACACTTGATAATGTTGTACTTGGTCAGCTTCCGAGACGAATCGTACTGGGCTTGGTCGATAATCGAGCCTTCAATGGAGATAGAACTATGAATCCGTTTAATTTTCATCACTACTCATTAAATTTCTTATCCCTCTACGTAGACGGTGTACAGGTACCTAGTAAGCCTCTGCAACCTGATTATCATGAAGGCCTTTACACCGAGTCATATCATACTCTAGTTTCTGGTACGGGAATACTTTGGGATGACGATAGTTGTGGTGTAACAAAAGATGCGTATCCGTTTGGTAACTGTCTATACTGCTTCGATTTAACGCCCGATCTTTCTGCTGGGCGAGACGGCCACTGGAATCTTGTGCGACACGGTAGCGTGCGTGTAGAAACACGTTTCAAGGCTGCTTTAACGAGTACTGTAAATTGTATTGTGTACTCGGAATTCGATAATGTCGTCGAGATCGACGCGTCCCGATAAGTCATGGTAGACATTTCGGGGTAAGCCTGCGTGCTTAAATGATTCTATAAGATTAGTGAATATTATTATATTATAAGGATTGTAAAGTTTTCTATTAATAAAAAATATGTAAACACAGAATTAAGCGTATTTATGTTTTTATTCAATTTTTAATCTCTCGAAAGCGTCCACCAACTCCAGCATCTCATCATCATCATCATCTTTCACACTATCATATACTTTTGCCGCTGCGTTCATCTCTTGTACTACTTTTTTCTTCTTCTTCGTCTCCTCTGCTTCTTCTGGCCTTTTTGGTTTTTCAGTGTCGATCTTTTCCTGCGCCGTGGATTGTCCTCATGGATACATTCACAGGCTTGCTGTAACAAAACGAATGTATATACTGTAACGGGACAGGGACCCACCCGAGCACGATACGTAAAAAAGCGATCAAAATCAGGCGAGGATCGACGAATCGATCCGCGAGTCGAGGCTCTGGGAAGACAGAGCACGCAGCACGAGCCCTGACGCGAGGCGGTAGGCTCCGCCTCCGCGACGAACGAGCGCGTATTACGCCGCGAGATAAGGCGATCCTGCCGTTGCAGGATCGAAATTAAATTGAAAGTTAAGCGAATTTTGTCGTTGCACCGACGTTACAGGCTAGCCGACTAACGGGACTTTCCGTGAGTATATAAGCACGGACAACTGGCCGCTCGGCACCTTATACCAAATTATCTCCTCGGAATAGCTTCTCTAAAAACCCACCGACCTTTCCTGTGAACACGAGCTCCGGACATCTCGGCCTTCGTGAACACTCCTTGAGAAAGGAACCACTACCCAAGCGAATTAACAATATCAAATCCCGACGTAAATAAGATAGCTCAACTTATAACGTAGGAGTTCGACATCATAAATTCGCGACTTGAGCCAGCCGAGCTCCGTTGACTAGAGCCCATAGGCAACGTTTCATCTTCATCATTAGTCTAATCATTATTTAATCGCCGGGTATATGACAGAGGCATTTTGGGAATTAATGACGGAACCGATAGATAGCTTAGCGAGAACCGCTAACTTTAGCTAGGAGCGGACGCTCGGGCCGCAGCGCTAGGAAAACGTCAGATAACCGCTTGACGAAGTATCGAACGATAAACATCACCGTGATCAAAAGCACGAACATCAGGCTACAGGGACTCGAGCACACGGACTCACTTCACCATTCAATATTGAAACCAGTAAAGAAAAATATAAATATATCCTCCTAACCGTTTCTTCTCCCTCGAGGACTTCCGCCGCCGGAGAATAAGCGAAGGATCAGCTCCGTTTGCCCGACGTCGTGGGAGGCAAACGAACAGTGCGAAGTCAAATTCATAAAGTAAACAAATTCCGGAGAAGATCCGTTTGGTCGAGGCGAATCGGCATACCAGTTCGCGAGTCTCGATATACCGAGACTCTTAGCATAGGGCGCACCTCGAGCAAGTCAGCTGCTGCCAAGGTGCGAAAAGAATATACTGAGATAGGTAAGCATCACCCACACTCCAAAACAGAATCCACGCATAATCGAACACCACTAACTGAAAGTCCCTGCCGACATCCCACCCGGAAACTCATGATGATATCATCTCCGTCTCCGGACGTTGTAGGAAAGGATTTCTGAAATTTCCTCCTTTTCCTTAAAAAATAAACGGAAAGACTGACGCGACACAAAGAGACTGCCCAGAGCACGACACTCGCGATTGACTCGAATAGGACAACATAAAAAAGAAATAAATAATGAAATAGAGAGAAAATATATACATTTGCACGCGCTGAACGCGTGTAGTAAAAATCCCTGAGAGGACGGATTTCGAATAAAATTACAATACATATTTAATGAATCAGTTTTTTTTTCTTTTTTTCGACTCCAAGCTTTAATTATTAAGCTAAGTGTTACTCACCGATGCCCGCAACTGCCTCCGCCTTTCACGAGCGAAATACTGGCGTCTCCGAATAAACCATATTTTTGGAGGCTGTTTCGGATGCTGATTCCGGTTGTTCCGTCCGAGTGTCGGTTTCGTCCAGGGCTGATGCACCCAGCCGTGACTAATCCGTTCTTCCGCACGCGATCCTCTCTGTTGAGACGCGTGGTTACACCTCGTGAACACCACAGATTTTACTCTTGGATGGACGATTTTTAGATGTATACCGTAGGAGAATTATTTTGTAACTGAACTTCCACTGCGTTACGCCACCTAGCAGGACTCGTGCAAGGGTAGTAAATAGTGGGGGTGATAGAAGGGACTGTTTACGTCACTTTTCTTCTCAACTATTTGTAAGCAGGCGTCTCAAGGGGTTGGGCCATTACAGGAACAAAAAAAAAAGTCAAACTGACGAATTAGAGGCACACCCTCGCTCATCCCCTCCATCGCCAACATCTCGCCGATGAATCTGCACCGCTCATCGGTAGAACATAGAGATCCTTCGACAGTAGCGGTTGTACTTACTGGACCATAACATTTTTCACAAAAATGGACTACGTCATCGATATTCAAGGGTTTTACGACAAGGATGACTGCTTCATTGCTAAAGAAGTAGCTGTCGTCACTCTTGATAAAGAGTACTTCGGGCATTAGATCACCGCTCCAGCATACGTTTTCGAGATCAGTGCGCGCGAAGAATAATTGGACGACTCGCCATCATCACGGCCTGGAGTGGTTCGAAGGAGATGTAGGACTCAGAGCACTACACGCAAATCTCCGACAGATCACACGAACTGCTGGAACCATTTACACTCGCGGGCATGAGAAGGCAAAATATCTGCAAAATGTCACAGCACGTGAAATAAAAAACCTTGAGGAAACGGACTGTCCATCATTCAACGATCTGCCTTCCTCGGCGCAAGTCTGTCTGCATCACGGGCTCTTGAACAGATCTGAACTGTCTTGTGCTCTAAACAACGCCGCAAAATTAAAGGAGTGGATTCTTCGTGACGTGCCTCCTACAGCCACTCGGATACAACAGTTTGACTATTTACCTGAACCTGTGAATCTGGAGAAGCCACGTGACGGTTACTCTCCAGTCATAACAAGTGATGAATACGATCCAGATTGGCCAGGCATTGCAGGGCTTACACTCTAAAGTCTCGCGAAGTGTTCATGCTGCAGATCAGATTCCAACTCTGTTAACGAGACCGACAGCCCTTGTTGTAAACACTGATGACCACACACGCCCTGGAACACACTGGGTCGCAATCTACATCGATGGCCGAGGACGTGGATCGTACTTCGACAGCTACGGCATTCCGCCGCTTATACCAAGCCATATCCACCGTCTACGTAAGAACTGCACACTCTATCGATGGAATACCAAGCAGCTTCAAAGCCTCTCTTCAAATGTGTGTGGCCAGTTTTGTATTATGTTCCTTTATCATATGCGTGGCGGGGGATCTCTACTACAATTCCGGAATCTTTTCACCGCCGATCTCAAACAAAACGATCGAATTGCCGCGAGATTTTATAAACGTATAATGAGTAAGCTACCGACGGCGATGAAAAACATTAATAAACACTCTGGGAACTCGTTAACCGGTCGTGGAGTTTATGTTAAAAAATTTGTTCAACATTGCTGCGCTAAATTAAATCATTTTTTAATTTGTATACATTAAAACTGTACAAGTAGATTTAAGAATAAAAATGAAAATATTATAAAAATATATAACAAAACTATTTTTACTTACCTTCCCACCTTCCTTTCATATATTTTCTGAATAAGCTGAAAAAAATAAAAATAAAAACATTTTTCCGTACGGGAATCGAACTCGCACTTTCAAGGAAAACGACCCATGAGTTCAGCGCCTGAGACCGCTCGGCCAAGCTAGCTTACGCAAAGCATCGAGCTACCCTCGGGCGAAAACCCTACGCGCATGAGAAAGAGAGAGAGGGGTACGCGGGGCCCGACGCTAGCCAGCTCTTAGAAAATCCAAGATGGCGCGACTCGATGATACACCGTCACCAGCTGTCCCGCGCGCTCCACACAGTTCCTCCCCCACCACCGCCGCTTCACTTTCACTCTCACTCCGTCTCCACCACACTTTCTCTCTCCCACCCGACAACACAACAGCTCCGCTAGCGGCTCACCCTGACCACCCTCTACCACCCTACCGAGATGCGGGGGTGGGGGGAGGGGGAGATAACCACCCTTGCGCCGAACAGCCGGGCCTAGCGGCCCGGCAGCACCCCCCCCCCCCCCCCCCCCCCACTGCCCGTCCGACGGCGGCCATCTTGGCCTATAGGTACTGCTGTCTACTACCGGTAACTCTTTTCAGGTGAAATTTGCACGATTGCACTCCGGCTTCCCACAATCCACCCATATGCGGAGAACGCGGTGGAATGTAACTCCATTGGATTCTGTTTTTAGCGCAGAACTCGTGTATTTTTTATGCTTCCACTTCCTTCTGGATGAACTCGAAGACTTCATTGAGTTCGCGATTAGCGCCAACGAAATTTGTGCCGTTGTCGCTATAAATATGCTGTGGACAACCCCTTCGACCAACGAATCGTCGAAGTGTAGCCAAAAATGCCGCAGTGGTAAGCTCACTTGTCGCTTCAAGATGGATAGCAAACGAATAAGGCCACGTAGGACTTGTTTGTTTTTCGGCCTCGCCCCTTGTTGACGAGAGTCACTATCGGTCCTGCAAAATCGACGCCCGTTTCGAGGAACGGTCTGCTAGGTTGAACTCGAGCTTTCGGAAGAGGACCCATAACTTGAGACGCTGGGGTTGGATTGGCTCTATAGCAGACAAGGCACTCGTGAAATATCCGACGGGTGAAATTTCGTCCGTTCAGCGGCCAATATCGAGTTCGTACTACCGCCAACAAAGTTTGAGGTCTAACATGTAGCAGTCGGAGATGCTCTCTCTTGACGATTAAATTTGTAAGTCGATGTTTGTAAGGTAATATTATCTGATGCCTTTGTTGGAAATTGACAGGTGCTTCCTGCAGTCTGCCGCCCACCCTGATTAGTCCGTTCTTATCGAGAAACGGATCAAGCGGTAATAGTTTGCTCGACGGCCTTATCGGTTCTTTCTTCCGAAGACGTTTGACCTCTTCTGCGAAAGACACCTCTTGAACATGCTTAAGAAGCAATTCCGTAGCGCTATTTATTTCGCTGATTGTTAAACTTGCAACGATTCTCTCTTCTGCTTTTTTACGACAGTTTCCGATGAAACGGAGGTAATATGCTAGCAGTCGTTCTATCTTCGACATCGACGAGTACTTCTCGATGACTTCGTCGAAAAAGCTGTCTTTCTGTCGAATTGCTACATTTACAGCTATCGTCTGATGCCGTCTTGCTTCTGAGTCGATGAGTTCTTGAATTTCTTCTGACGGATTCGTTTCCTCAAACGGTTGTTGGGTGGCTTCACGGCTTCGCAACCATGCAGGTCCCACCCACCATAACTCGCTGCTCTCGAGCTTGTCGCAGTTTACACCGCAAGAAACCAAGTCGGCTGGATTTTCTTTGCCACTGACGTGACCCCATTGAGTGTACGGCAATACCGATTGAATTTCACTCACGCGATTGGCCACGAACGTTTGCCATTGAGATGATTCCTTGGCAATCCATGCTAGAACGATCGTGGAATCCGTTCACACTTGAACCTCTTCGAACTCAATGTTTAAGGCTTTCTTGACAGACTGAACCAATCTTGTGAGTAGGACCGCGCCGCACATTTCCAGTCGTGGCAGCGTTATCGTTTTTACTGGAGCAACACGTGATTTTGAGCAGAGCAACGATGCCGTTCTCCAACCATCTCGATCTTCTGACTGGATGTACAAACACGCACCGTACGCCCTTTCCGAAGCATCACAGAACCCGTGTAGGTAAAGTCGTGACGGATCCTCGTGTTGTACAATCCTTCGGGGTACTCGAATAGTTCCAACGTTTTGAACGTCCTTGACGTAGTCGTTCCATTCGTTGAGAAGTTCCGGCGGCAGGGGATGGTCCCATTCCACGTTGTGAGACCAAGTTGATTGCATGATCAGTTTTGCTCTGATGATAATCGGACCGATGAATCCAAGGGGGTCGAAAAGTTTCGATATCGCGGAAAGGATCGCTCGCTTCGTCTTTGCTCCGACATCAATTTCGATCGAGAACTGAAATTCATCGTTTGGTGGCAGCCATTGCAGGCGTAAAGTTTTCACATAGTCGCCTTCGGTGATACTCAACGGTGATGAAATTTCTTCTCCCGATCCTCGCATCCTCGCAACAACATCGTCGTTGTTTGAGCTCCACTTATGTGACTTGAATCCTCCTCGTCGCAGTAACTGCGTTAATTGTTCGCACAGATTCCTTGCCTCGTTGATGCTGTTTGCGGCCGACAGAACATCGTCGACGTAAAAATCTTGAAGTACAATGCGAGCCGCCGTTGGGAAATCGTTTTCTTCGTCTCGTGCTAATTGTCGAATCGCTCTAATCTCCAAGTACGGAGCACACGCTTGGCCGTATGTAACCGTATTTAAACGATCATCTTGAATAGGCTCGTCGACCGAGAACCGCCAAAGAATTCTTTGACAATCACGATCGCGCGGGTCCACAAAAATCTATCGGTACATCTTTTGTACATCCGCGGTGAACGCTACCTTGTGCAACCTGAATTTTAGGAGAATGTCGAACAGGTTGTCCTGTACCGTCGGACCAACCAGTAGAACGTCGTTCAAAGATTTTCCCGAACTCGACTTTGCCGAAGCATCGAACACGACGCGTAATTTTGTGGTTACGCTCGTCTCACGAATCACTCCGTGATGTGGCAAGTATACGACGGGTACTTCGCTTGCGCGCTCTATCGGAGATACGGGAGACATGTGTCCTAATTCAAGATATTCTCGCATAAAGTCAGTATAACGTTGTCGCAATATATCGTTACCCTTGAATCGTCGCTCGAGTGCTAATAGTCGTTTTTCCGCGGTTTGGCGAGATTCTCCCAGCTCGCTTATTGCAAAGCGGTAGACGAACTACAAATCGTCCAGACCTATCTCGCGTTGCGGTTTCGAACAATTTCTCGCATCTTCGTTCATCGTTCGAGAAGACTTGCGTCGATTTATCTGGCTTAACTTCCTCGATGTTCCAAAATCGCGTAATATTTTCATTGAGCGTGTTACTATAGTCGCGAGAATAAACGAGTACCGAAACCTCTGGAGAATGCTGCGATCGCATTGGCATTGGTCCGGCCACTACCCAACCGAGCGCTGTGTTTTGCAGAGTTGGCTTGTCGACGCTCAACTGGATTTTTCCCGTCTCGAGGAGACTTTGAAAGAACTCGGCTCCTATCAGCATCTCCACCCTGCTTGGATCGTAATAAAACGGATCGGCGAGTTTAATCGTACTCGGTATTTCTAATTCACTTGACTCGAACTGAAAGGACGGCAGATCGTTTGTAATTTTGGGTACGACCAAACAATGGACGTTGATGCGTAAATTCGAATGTCTGGAAGTGACGACAACGTTACAATCTTGCGTGACTCGACTTTTCATCTCGTTTAACCCCACGATAGATTCGCTGATTTTTCCTGTTCGCAAACCGAGCTTGTTACACGTCGCGACAGTTATAAAATTTAGCCACGCTTGCACTATCTAGCAACACGCGTATAGAGACCGGAGTTCCGTTCGCATGGCTTGCATTTACTAATGCTGTCGACATAAGAACATGTTTCAGACGATTTGTCGATTGGTGCATCGTGGTTGCGTTGTTGCTTGATGATTCGGTGGTGCTTGACTCGCTCGGAGCTGTAGATGGCGCTGACGTGCTCGACCTTGACGTTTCTGCCGATCCATCCTTATCTCGTGGCAGGTGACAGAGTGTTATGTCGTCCGGAACACTCTCTACAAGATCCCATTTTGCACGTTTTGGCGAAATGGTCATTTCGCAGACAGTTGATGCATAGTCGTAGTCGTCGAACCTCGCTGATGCGTTCTTCAACTGTCAAACCTAGAAACGTTGTGCAAAAGTAAATGAAGTGCGGACCACTGCACAGATAGCATTTACCTGATTTATTTGTTGCTTATTCCGTCGCGCACGATGTTACGTTGCTGCTTGTCGACTTGTTTTGTTGTGCAACGGCTTGCGCGACGCTGAATCTTTCCGGGCCTCCTTGTCCTTTGGCTTCGTACTTGCTTGTAGACGCTCGAGAATTTGGCAACGTTTTTGCAAGAAATCTATGATCTTATCGACGCTCGGTGCTTCGTCGTCCTCGGCTTGTCGTTCCCACTCTCGTCGGGTCGTATTGTCAAGCTTTACTTCGATCATATATAGCACTAACTCGTCCCAAGCGTCGGTTGGAAGCTGCATTACCTTTAGTACCCGAAGATGTTTCAGCGTATGGTCAATAAGTTCACGGATCGCGCTCGCGGACTCACGTTCGACCTTTGGCATCTCGAATAAACAATGAATGTGTTTTTTTTTTTATAGGTTTGGGATCATCGTAGCGTTTTTTCAGAAAGTCCCACGCGACTTATAATTCGCGTTAGATATGTCAATCGATTCGATTAACTTTGCCGCGTTGCTTGTCAACGATGAGGTTAAGTATTGGTATTTCTGAATGTTTGACAGCTCGGTGTGGTCGTGCACTAAAGCCTTGAACGTTTCGGAATATCGTTTCCACTCCTCGATTTTTCCGTCGAACGTCGGCAATTGCACCACTGGGAGTTTTATTTGAGGTTCTCGTTGACCTCCTGGATTCCGATTATTCGATAGCAGCGTCAATAACGCGGCCTGCTGTTCTAGAGTCCTCATCACTTGATCGTTCGTGCTGCCACCTGATGGCGTTTGAGTTGGTGGCTGGCTCGTGGAGACGTTTTGCATCCCTGGTGTCGACGTGTCTAGGAGGTTGGCAACATTGATGGCTGTGTTCACTGCCGTTATGTCATTTCTCAGCCTTTTGCAAATGACCGTTGCGCGAACGATCCTGTCGTCGAATTCCTCGTCTTCTTGTGCGTCTCGCTCGCCTAGCTCTTCTGTCTCACTCAATTCGAGCAATTGAGTTTGAAACTGGTCGAATGCTAACTTGGCGTATGCAGCTGAGCTAAACGCTCATCTATTTCCTCTATGCTGAATTTTGCTGAAAATTGCTTTGAACCATTTTCAGCTTGGGCGGTAAGGGTCTCGATACGACTTACTTTTGCCTTTACGCGTCCTCGTTCCTTGCGAACGGCTGCTGCGGCCGCGTCCATCTTGGCGTTCTCGATGTTTCGATCCCGCTGATTCTTTCGATGAACTTGTAGCACTCAGTCTTGATACTAGCACTACCGTTCACAGCTTGTTTTTTTTATCCGGTTTCTTCTATCCGGCTCGAAGGACCATGTTTAGGATTGAAAATGAACTTTTATTGTCTATAATAAATCAGTACAACACAACTTGAGAATCGACCGTGGTGCTCGATGCATCGAAGCCGACTGGTCTTTTTCTACAGACGAGACGCGCGCGCCACCTACAACTACTTCAATTCGTTACGCTCGTTCGCAAATATAATGAACATGAGCAAAAAATAAAATAAAACAAAGACACTGAACATGAAGTCCAAGTCGGATTGAATATATGAGTCTTTTATTAGTCGTAGCAATTAGAGTGTTAATCGGGAGAGTGTACCGTTCCGAGGTCTGAGCTGTACTGACGTGAAACGGGCGTGAAGCCGAGGGCCTGACGCGCGCTTCACAAAGGGACAAAGTCGCGACAGAGTGTCGCGACGCGGTGATAAGGCCCGTCTCACGGCTCTAAGCCGCGGGACCGGATGCAGATAACCTGCAGGGCTTCCGCATATTAAAACGCGGCGGAAAAATAATACCGCTGCGAAGAAAAGAAATGATATCTGTGCGAAAAAGGCTGGAGCCGTTACAACGTCATACTAGATTACATTCACCGGAATTCGATACCCCCACCGCATTTGACAGATGAATTCCAGCCCGATGCCGTTCCATACACAAATTCATAATTGCGCTCTAATTGATCACATTTAAGCGTTAATAACTCGGTCAATTTTTATCGTACATCAATTTAAAAAAAGGAAAGTACACAGGGTGACACGCTCTACCAGATTGTAAAATATTCCGAAGTAGTTACATTTCACCCTATATAATAGGGGTGCATTACCGAATAGACAATCATCTTAGATTAATTATTAATAAGAAATCGCCGCTATTGCAGACCATAAAAGACCCCTTCATGCTCTCTTTCTATGACAAAAAAGTGAAACCGACGAAACAGCGGCCGAAAGGTTCATACACGGATGTGGAGCGTGGTTTGAGACTAGTGAAGGAAGGGGGCCACGCATTTCACGTTGATACCGCGACTGCTTACAAAATAATAAGGGTAATCCCATATGATATAATTGATCATTCCCGCGGTAGTTTTAATGTAATTTTAAACATTTCAATTTACAAGGACACCTTCACTGATGATGAGATATGCGACCTCCAAGAAATTGAGATGCTGTCACCCAGAACCGTTACATTAGTCACAAGTAAAAAGTCTCCATTCAAGAAGTTGACAATATACGGGTAAATGTCTAATTCAATTGCAACCAATAAGTACACTCATTAAATATAATTATGTCACTGATGGAAGATTATTACGAATTTTCAGGTTGCGTGGTATAGTGGAACGCGGCCTGACTTCTGGTCTGCGTCACACTTGGCTTGATGGACGTCCTCAGTGTCCTCAAAGTCACAGCTCAAGGCCTGTACCCGTACAAATCGAAGAATTCAGTCCTGCGCTCTTCTTTATGCTTATTGGATCGGCTTTTGCCACGTTTGTTATGATACTTGAACATTGTTACTTTCAAGTGAACCTGCTGATACGATGAATTTTCTCACCAATGAACGTCGGATATATTAGTAGAAAATATGTAAAGTAATATAAAAGCTCAGATTCTGTAGACAATCCATAATAATTACAATTTGTATTCAATGTTAGAACTTATATCGACTACCAAATATAAATTACAGCAGATCACCAGAAATGATGTTATGTATTGCATCGATAGAGGTTATCGTTAACGACCTGGTAATGTAATTGCGAATTAGGTTGTTGAAAGTTTACGACTGGCATCCGAGAGATGCCACTTCTTACTTCTAAGACGAGAGAGAGAGGGAGGGAGGGGCAGGGGCTGGGAGGGGGCTGGGAGGGGGCGGGTGGGGGCGGGTGGGGAGAGGGGAGAGATTGATTGATATATTTCATTATGCCCAAGTTATACTAAAGGGCAAAGATAGAAAAATAAACAAAGTGAATAAAAATAGAGTAAAGAATAATCTGAGTACAGTAACAAAGATAAGGTAAAGATCAATGTGTACAAAAAACAAAATAAATCTAACAGCTTATGTCTAACTAAAAGATATAAGAAATAGCATACAGTGTCATTCAGTGACACAAATAAAATTTAAAGAACTGCCAGCAAATTTAGGATCGTAAGAAAATAAATAAACCTAAATAAATGATCAAAGAGACGCGTCTTAAAAATCGCAAGTGAAAGCGACGAGACTACCCCCATGAAAATAAAGTATACGAAAAAAGTACATTCATGGATATATAGTGACATATATTAAAAATCTAACGGATATACTTCTGATATATTAAAAATACATTAAAAGTATACAATTAAATATGCAATATTTCGTGCCCTTATATATTCGGTAATTATGTGATTATGTACGTGAAGTATATTTTTGGATTTATTATAGATATGTACCCTTCATATATTATTCATATATGTAAAATATATAACACATATATTCTTTCTATATCGCTGATATATAAAAAGAATATATGTGATATATATAAGTATGTATGTTACATATGCTTGCAATATAAGGTCTAGCTGTTTTGTAAATAGTGCAAAAATTATTTTGCAGCACCTTTATCGCTAGTTTTTCTCGAATGTAAAGTAATTACTCTATCAATTGATGCAAATTATATTCTGAAAAACGATAACAAATTTTTGACATTGGTGGAGATTCGAACGCGGTACCTTGCGATTTGTAGTCTGCGGCAATATCCACTCGGCTATTCAGTAGTTGGGAATAAAATTTTGGAAACTTATAAATTAGGCGTGGTAGACTCTAACACATTGTTTTGTGAGTTGTAAGTACATCAATTTTCATGCATAGACATGTCATGCATGTGCATGCATGCATCGATGTTTACCGCGAAGATACGCAAAAAATGTTTTTCAGTGCCGCTTATTATTCGAAGCAAAAATGTAGTCGGAGAATCAAAATTTTCATATTTCTTTGTTATGTGTTTTTTTTCTTTCACAAAGCTTCTTCTTTAATAAAGCATATTCTTAAAAAGGCATAAAAAAATTAGTTCAACTAACATTTTCCATAGATTCAACACATCATAAAATTCCGATAGCTAAAGTGATTTTAACCTAATTCAATCTTCATAATCCTTCGAGTCCCATAAATCAGTCTACAAAAATCAACAATAGCAAAAACATTTGTTGTATTCAAGGCAATAAGTTGTTGAGTTTGATAAACAGTTTCTATTGCCATTTCATAAGATTTTGAATTTGCAAGCATAAATTCTGGATGACGATATATGTCATTTATACTTTTCGATGTTCAATCGATATATTTTTTGTATAAAATTAACATATTTTTGCATATATGTTTAAATATTATAGACATGTCATCGCAATTATATAAGCCGTAAGGAAAATATATATACGATTTATAAGCAAATATATAAGAACAAGTATTTTACAACGTGTACTCTTCAAGTATATACTCTTTTATATCCGTAATATACAATTTTTCGGAAAAATATATTAAGTATAAAAATAATACATCTCAAATATATTTTCGAATATACTTTATTTCCATGGGGGTACAGGCAGCGAAAGTGAGTGCCAGAGATAAACCGTAGACAATTGAAAGGCATTGCGATAAGCCGCCCTTCGATGTAACGGAATATTGAATAAAGCGGCGTGACGAGGCTGGTGAGTTGGCCGAGAAGCACTGACTATCCGTCTAGTGAAAAGCTCCCCTAAGTACACCGGTGACCGCAAGTACAGAATTCGGTGCACTTGTATCCCGATATTGTAGAGACGACGTTTTTTACGGAGAGCCAACGTAGCTGATGGCGATACGGGGTTACGTGAGCATCCCGGCGGAGATTGAAAATAAAACGAATACACATGTTTACAAGGCATTCAAGTTTCGTGTTGAGTTCATCTGACACGCTATGATAGACGGCGCAACAATAATCGAGATGCGGGAAGATTAACGCTGTGACTAGTTTAATTCTAAGAGCCTTGGTAAGAGAATTTTTGTGATACTTTAGCTTGTGAAGGGAAGCATGGATTTTCTGGGAGACGTAAGAGATATGTTTAGTCCAGGTGAGATTAGAGGAGAGGTGAATACCAAGGTTGAAAGCATCATCAGCAAGTGGAACCATGGTGCTATCAACGACAGCAGGCGGTAATGCAGCAAAGTCAAGGCTTCGCACATACGAATTACTCCGGAGGACCATGATCTTCGATTTCTTTAAGTTTTGAGAGAGCCCGCTCGCTGTGGCATAGTCTGCAATAACACCAATATCATTGTTGACGAGAGCCATGGCATTACTTAGGTCAGAGGGTAAGCATTGGAGGTAAATTTGCGTGTCGTCAGCAAAAACAAGGTGATCACAGTAGCGTGAACCGCTGCAATATAGTTGATAAACACTGAGAAAAGAAGCGGTCCAAGGACAGAGCCCTGAGGAACTCCAGCAGAAGTAGGGAGTCACTGAAAGCAAGAGGTGTCATCTCTAAGTACAGCTTGAAAACAGCCCGTTGGGTAGGAAAATAGCCAAGTTAGTACTGTAACGTTTCACTTTCGGAGGCTTACAGCTCTTTGCTCCGAAAGCGTCGCTATATGAGTTCTTTGCTCACTTTTACTTTGGTGAGGGTAGGTGCTGTGGAATAAAAATTCGAGAGACAGAAATTAATTCTAAATGCCAATTTAAATAGTTTTGTTTTGTTTAAATACAATCACTTAAATCATTAGTCGAAGAAAATCTTATTATAATTAAATCCGCGCTGAAATAAATTATATAAAAAAAATATATAAAGGCTTTATGCCGGGAAAATTGACCATATCAAATTTGTTGATTTACGAGGACTTTGTATCAGGGGTCCTGAAGAACGGGGGATAGGTGGACGCTATCTACACCGACTTCTCCAAAGCCTTTGACTCGGTTAACCACTCCATCCTGGTTCGAAAGCTCGCCCCGTTGGGAATCAGGGACGAAATGCTGAACTGGGTACGGGACTACCTGTCCGGGAGAACTCAACACGTAAAGTTCAAAAATTTCGTATCGAGAAGAATAAGGGCATCCTCCGGGGTACCGCAAGGGTCCCACCTGGGTCCTTTATTCTTCCTGCTGTTCATAAACGACCTGGCGGCGAGCTTCGTCTTTTCGCGTTTCCTGCTATTCGCCGATGACCTTAAGATTTTCTCGGTAGTGGAAGGAGCGGATGACCACGACAGGATTCAAACCGATCTCAACAGCCTCTGGGAGTGGTGCGCGCAAAATCGTCTGGGGCTAAACCTAGCCAAATGCAAGGTTATCTCGCTTACGAGGAAAAGAAATCCGAGTTTGGTTGAGTACACGCTGGGAGGTGCTGTTTTGGGCAGGGTGTCGGCCATTAAGGACCTCGGAATGATAATCGACTCCAAAATGAGTTTCGTGCCTCACATAGACGAAATAGTCGGCAGAGCACTTCGTATGCTGGGCTTTGTAACCAGATTTGCATCGGATTTCCGCCGAGCCGAAACATTAAGGACGCTGTACATCGCATTGGTCCGACCAATCCTGACGTACGCATCCGAAGTCTGGACACCGGGGTTCGCGGTGCACACTCGGAGACTCGAGGGAGTTCAGCACAGATTTCTGCGACTTGCAGCGTACAAGCTTGGAATGCCTATGGCCAAAGAAAACCATGATTACACCGAAGTGGCTGGTGAGCTTCGCATCCCTAGGCTTGAGTCGTTGAGGTGTTTCATAGACACGTGTACACTGTTCAAGATAGTGAATGGGCTACTCAACTGTCCAATACTGGCGGCTAAATTCAGAGCATTCGCATCAGTACGAACCTTTCGAAACGCACGGAATTTCGTTACACCCCAAGTTCGATCTGCGTTTGGAGCGAGATCGGCGGTATCCAGACTCACAAGACAAGCTAAGAATCTAGCGAATCTCGGATTCGAGGGCTCCCTACAAACGTTCAAAGAGGCGGCGGCAGGCAGGATCCTACGTTATGCCTAAATGGGGGTGCAGAACTTACTGAGGACTCCCAAAGCAGTCAAATATACGTCTCTGTGATACCCTGACCTTGAACTGTAATTGATTTGTATGTTATCTTAATATTTAACAAAATAAACATTTTTATCTTAATATAAAACAAAATGCAATCTATATAAGACTTATATTCTGTAAAAGGGCAGCGCCCGTCAATAAATAAATAAATAAATAAAGAAAAAGATTGCCCAGGGAAACAGACGGCAGCAGTCTCTCCCGTCTCCGGGAGAAGTCGCCGACGCTGCTTTTGAAAGAAGGTTGGAGACACACGGCAGCAGTCACTCTCGTCTCCAAGAGTAGTCGCCGACGCTGCCTTAGGAAAATCGGGTTTACAGACGGCGGCAGTCTCTCACGTCTCCACGAGAAGTCGCCGGCGCTGTTTTAGTGTAAAAGGGGTAACCCAGACAGCAGCTGTTATCCCCGTCTCCAGGGAAGGTTGCCGATGCTGGCGTTCGGAAGGAGTCTTGGTAGTGTTACGTCCTGCCGTAACCTCAACCTCACAAAATTCGAATCCTAATCTCCTAAAGAAAATCGAGTTTTACTACCGTCGACTTATTCACGATTTTGGGGACGAATTAAGCGTCGAATGGGAAACTGATAAAGACCGATGCGATTCTGTTAGAAATCAGGCGCGAAGCGGTTAGATAAAGCGGATTTTTATTTGTTAAAATGATATTAAAAGAAACTTATACTAAATTACATGTCATGGAAGACATGGGAACGCATAAACTGAGAAACCTCCGCAATGAATCTCAGATCCCTGCCTTACCTACGACACCCTAATTGAGTCTTTTATCGACCTCCGCTCGTGGATCACGAAGAGGCCCCAAATCTGTTATACCGCAAGCTCTGCCTAGATTAGGAGTCGGTTGAGTCGCTACCGTCCCAAGAAAGAGACTGCGGCGCGGGCTGGCGGACGGGACTCGTGAACCCGCTACCCGGCCCGGTCTCATGGTACGGCGCGCCAGGGGCCCTACAGAGGCCTGTGGTCCGAAAGAAATCTAACTGACCCACATACGGTCCCGAAAGTCGCTGGGTAACGCCAGGGAGTAGAACTCGAACAAAATATTACCCTAACAAAGATCTTTCCCAAAACGTGATAAAACTGAACCTGGTTCCGTTAATACCCATCTCAAATTTGAACATGAAGTAATCCATCCAGTTAACTTTTGACGTTCTAAGAAATGTCACCAAATTGACAAGCAGAGAACTATAATAATTTCTTTCTTTCGCACGAAGGTTAAAAATTTAATAATCAGTAATGAAGATAATTTTACTTGTATTAGTTCGTTATTGATAGATTAAATTATTTTAGCAGACTATACAATTAACCACTACAGTGAACTGGTTCCTAGTTCAAAACAAGAATCCATATGCATCAGATCGTATAAAATATTTGATAACCTGAAACCTCGAATAATCGGGAAAATTACTGATTTCAATTAAAACTCTCCCTCCGTCAAGGAGGAAACATAAACGAAGGGATAATATTTAACGAAAGGTACAAAACTACGCCTCTTGCACATGGATACTTCGATTGCCACGATAGATGACGTCAAGCCAATACGTAGAGTCGACTGCGACGCATTCGAAACCGACAAGGAGAGCTTAAAGAAAGAAAGAAAAAGACAGAAAGAAAGGAAAAAGGAAATAAGGGAAGACGCATGAGAGAGTGAGACAGACGATTCCACGGAAACTCCTGGGCAGCCCCGCGCGGTCTGCCACGGTGCCGCCGCTACCAGGAGGGTTCGCGGAACAGGGGGAAGGAAGCTGCGAAGAACTGTTCCGCGTGACGTCTCAATGAATAAGAAAATTTATAAAAATCTAAGTTAATTACTATATAAAGTTGCATAGAATTATTAATCCATTTCCAACAAATGGTTGGGAGAGATCAGACGATAATTAGTTCATAAAAGAATTACTTCTTAAGCTACGTAAATTTATAAAACGAATAATGCCGTCACGAGCATGTTGCACGTGTCCTCATTTCAGGTGAGAAGTTTAAAGGCTTAAGTACATTCCTGGAAACCCTCTCTCAGAAACCCCTCTAAGAGTATCGCCCTAGCAATGTACTCTTGTTACAAAGTCTGACCACCAATAAAGGGGGGACCTACTCCTGACCCAAGATTTCCCCCCCCCCACGACCAGCAAACCGCGCAACAAAACTACACAGTAGCGACATTTTCGATGCCGCCATATTTGTAAGGCATCAGGGAAGGGAAAAGCTTATAAAAAGCGGAGCTCAAGCACAAAAGGGCACTTAGACGCAGACACCCCGATAAGCATAGAGAGAACCAACGTAGAGAGTAGAAATTTTCGAACTTATATCGTATCAACCATTTTTCGAGATCCGTCTCATAGAAGTTGCGGCCAATTTTCAATCTTTGTAAAACGAATTATTTGATCACAGAAGTTATTTTTTTCTTTTGAATAAATTATAATTTCGGACACACATCCGTCTGATTTTTCTGAGTGTTCTACTCCACCATCCCAACGATTGACACCTGCGACTCCAACAAGTTCTCACCGTAAGTACATTTTATATTTTATCTGCAATATTATTAACGAAGCATCCTGCATGTAGATGCCTCCATATACGCGTTATCTCAATCCCTACTGTTTAATGGATTGTCTTACAACATTTTGCGAGAACCCACAATTATTCTAAATAATTGTCGGTTAAAATTTAAGGGGAGTTCTCGGTCATTTCTCCACCAATAAATCAGGAAGTAAAATCTTTCAAATATAAAAACAAAGCCTCCAAACTGGTCTGGGGCACGAAGGAGCGGTGCTAGGTCGGCGTCAAACGCTCGGTCGGGGGCTCAACACGATCACTGTTAGCGACGTCCAAATTGGCCACTCGGGTTCATTGAAATCCAGGTTGATTTGTCATAACATTGAACGTGGGCATCCGTTAAACCGAAACGTCCCTCGCGTCCGATCCTAGTAGGCGCTCGTTCCGCAGATTTGGACGCAACATATGTATATTTCACATTTTATTTCGCTTTTCAATATCATATTGAGGGTGCCCACATGTCGACCCCTCATTCTGAAGTTATTTTAAATCCCTCTGTTCATTGGATTGTTTTACCATGTTTAACGATAATCAACAATTACGCTAAAATAATTATCTGTCATAACCCAATAGCGATCTCGGTTATTCCTTCAGTAATCCTTATTGTTCCTCCTGCAAGCAACCAGGGAATAATATTTCTTTAAACACCAATGACATTGTTCCCTCAGACACAAACATTCCCTGCCCCGTCCTTAGTAACTTTCCGCAAGGATTAGACTAGAAAAGGGGCTATCGTGAACTAGATTGACATCAGGTGTAGTAAAAGTCGAATTCTCGACTTGACTAGAGCATATCGAATCCTTAAACGTTCCGATAATAGAAACAAAACTCCAAACTGGTCTGGCGTTCGTTCCGCAGTTTGGACGTAACAAAATTGGGGGCTCAGCCGGGATCTAAAGGAATGTTTGCAGTGGGAACATTTTTATAAAAAAAGGGGGGAAATATATATAAATCATTAAACACTTGATGTCAATGTATGTTAACTAAGTTGAATAAGAGAAAAAGGGGAAAACTAGTGAAAGAGCGAAACAAGATAAGCACGTATGGAAAGTGCTGGGAAATATTTTTGAGGATTAATAACCGAGGAAAAATTTATATACACATTTTGTACACTTTTAGTATAAAGACGTATGGCGAACAGAACACGGACTCGTACATATACGCAGAAAATCGCAATAGCTTTAAAAATATTGGAAGAGGAATGTGAGAAATTGGCTGAAGAATTAGCCAACCCACCAGAGTCGTTCCCTCCTGCTAAATCCACTCGGTCCTCTGTGGCAAAGAGACGCGCGGCGCTCGACCAGAAAGTAGAACAAAGTAAGAGAACACTCCGCTCGCATAAAAACCCCCCGCTTTGAATCAGAACCCTTTCGCCTTCACGCTCCTGGCTATCTCCTCCTCTATCATTTCTCTTATTATTTCAATTTTTCCCTCTCTCCTTTTTCTCGAACGACCCTTTCCTTCCTCCAAAGACACGGGGGATGGATTCTGTGGGGTACAAATGACAGATGTGCAAATTAGGAAGCAAAGTTAAATTCGGTTAAAATAAATATAAATGAATACCCGATCCCAAGGGAAGTTGCCCGAAACAGTTTTACACGTATATCCCGAGGAAAGAAAACCGCAATTGCCGAAAAATCGGAACCCGCCTTCGGAAACTAAGACACAGGAAATACCCGAGAAACCTAAAGAAACCAAGGAATTAGCAAAGCCAACGGTCGGACAACTCCCTTTAAGCGATAATGATGTACCGGGACAGATAGTGATAAAAAAGGAAACACCCGAGAGTCCGCTAGTCGGAGCCCCGGGAACAAAACCCTCCTCGGAAAATACTGAATGCGAAAAATTGGAAAAATTTAGAGACATACAAATTGAGAAAAATAATATCGGGGAATTATCATCAATACAGGGAAAAGGTTGCGATTTTAGTTTCCGCGAATCCTCCGAGCTACAGGAAACAGTTAAACAAGCGAAGGGAACAGCGGACCAGGAGGGCTCTTGCCGTCACAGCAGTCCGGCCGCGGAGAACGATAGCGAGAGCGTTACACCAGTATCCGAACCCGACTCCGCCCACACCAGTTTCTTTGAGACTCTTGATGCCACTAGTAAATACGGAACACCCGACAACTTGTCCTCCACTTTAACGGGAACATTTTTTACGCCAGGTGATGATATACCATCTGCAAAAAAAATTGAAATTCCCGAAATTTTAGCCACGGTAAAGAAAAACCTCCTTGAATTTGAAGAAATCGGTAACGCCGACGACACGATAGACGAACCTCTCGCCGCCCCTCTACAGGCATCTACCCCGGTAACCGGTAAACTTTGTGGAACAATAGCAAAAAACCCCTTCTCTTTCGGACAAAAATACACAAAAACTTAAACGCAAACTTGCCTTTACAGATAGTCCGGGTAAAGGGACTCTCGTGAGTAACGCCCCAGGTGGCGTCGAAATTTTCCCTAGTACAGCAGGGGGATCGAAAGATAAAGAATTTGATAAAGGAAATTACACCAAAGTAGGTGCTAAAAATAAAGACGTTACGTTTCAATCCGCGGCTGTTAAGCAAATTAATAAAACAATGGACCAGCAGGGCCAAGGCGAAATGGGTAATACGCACCCAGTCCCTTATAACCAAACGGTATCATTAAAGGATGCTCTCTCAGTAATACCGTATTATGATGGCCAGAGCACATCTTTGGGGATGTTTATCCAGGGCTGTAAAGAAGCAATGGAAATGCTAGGACCCGAAGCGGGAAGGAACTTAGTAAAGGCTGTAAGATGCAAAATCGCTGGCGAACCGAGACGCACGATACATCTACAGTCATTTGAGACGATGGAAAGATTGTTTTCATACTTAAAAGGCATATACGCTCCCGCTAAAAGTGTTTACCAATTGCAAGGGGAACTAGGGGCCAGTTATCAGGAAAGATCGGAGTCCGTGATCGCATACACTAACCGTGTGCGTGACCTGGGAACCCAAATAATAGAAGCTTTCGAGTTCGACAACGACCGGCCGGCCGACGCGGCTTTTATAGAAAATACTACAAACAGTTTACCTTCCTGTTTCATACATGGTTTAAGGCCCGAGATCGAGCAGCGCATGACTCTGGACGGCGATATCGATCAAATAATAAAACGCGCGATCCAGATAGAAAGACAGTTAACGGCTCAGGCAGCCCTCCGTAGAGGAACCCGCGACACTTCCAGTAATAAAATTAATAAGACAGAGTCCCCCGCCCATATACATGTAATAACCGGTGACGATAATTTCTGCCAAATTTGCAAAAAACCCGACCACACCGCGTCAGCTTGCCCCGAGAAACCCTCCAGCGCTGAACAGAATCCCCTGGGACAGGGAAGTAGATGGAAGGAGGTGTTGTGTCAGGTCTGCGGCAAGAAAGGGCATGAGGCCACTAAATGCTTTAAGATCTTTCCCCCTTCTAACGACCATAAAGGCGTTAACGATACCACGACACTCACAATATGTCAAATCTGCAACAAGCGAGGTCACGCGGCCAATCATTGCTATCAAATCTTCCCGCCGGAAGCGAAAAATTCAGGTAATAAAATCAACTGTCAATTATGTGGAAAAACGGGTCACGTCGCGACATATTGTAGTCAACGACCCAAGGATGGGCCGCCACCCCTAATGGAACAAGTAATTCAGGTACCACAGGGACTTCGTTTTCACGAACGATCGAACGTCCCATGTCAAATTCGTAAGAGACCGGGGCACAACGGAGATAGATGCAATTTCCGATATAACCAATCGCGAAACTTCACACCAGCACAGGATAATACTCAGAGAGGATACTTCGAGGGAAATCGAGGAGAGATAGGCCAGAATAGAAATTGCCATTATTGCAAACAACCCGGGCATTTCATTAGAGAATGCCCCGCCCGGTTTAATAACGAGGAAGGCGAACGCCAGGGCCAGGGAAACGCTCGCGGTCTACCGTCTATGGGTGCAACCGGCGAGGCCCCACAGAATACGCACCCGATACGCATTATAACAATGAGACCCAGGGTTCAAAAAACCGAGTAATGCAAATATTCAATCTTCATTTGGAACAGGGGGGCAGTGTACCCACCGTAAAAATGAGTAGTCCCGAGTTATCGGCTCCTATCTTTTTTATGGTCGATACAGGAGCAGGCCCGAATATTTTAAAGAAAAAATTCGTACATCCATACTCCGCTATTAACCGAGAAGAAATTGTACAATTGAACGGAATCACGGAAGCCTCTATACTAACAAAGGGGCATATTACTGTACAAGTATACGGGCGATGTACCACATTTCACATTGTAGATAATAGTTTCCCCATATCGGAGGGGGGAATACTAGGATCAGAATATTTAAATGGAATCGCGCCACCATTGATTACGAGAAACGCCAATTAAAATTACAAGATATTGAAATCCCATTCGCGACCCCAGAGACAATAGTAATACCTGCAAAAACCACAAAACTCTGTTTTGTACTAATAAAAAATTTAGAAGTAAAAGGAGGATATTTGCCCGATTTGGATGCGGGAGAGGGACTAACAATAGGAAGCGGATTCGTGGTAAATAATAATGGAAAAGGATATATTCAAATCACCAATCATAACTGTTACACTGTGCAGGTGCAAGTGCCAGTGCTGGAATTATTATTAACAGACGAAACTATTGGGATAAAGGAAAAAAATACCTTAAACGAACGATCGGGTACCAGGAGTAAAGAAATTGAAGAAACTATCAACATAAGTAGCGGTGACAAAAGAAACGCCCCAGAGATAAACGTGCAAGAAAATTTTTCAAACCCCCGTGTCCAGCCTGAAGCCATAAAACCCGTCAGTTCGAGTGGAGAGCTCGGGTTCCCCAACGACTCAACCGTAAACGAGCGGAAAGCCATAAATCACGCAAGCTCCATGAGAGAATCAGCATGCCCTGTTGCAACGAGACTGCCTGCCGCCACAGACCCACCGATAAAGAGCCTAGCACACACAGAGCGACAAAGAATAACTGAGAAACATTGTAAAACCGTTCTTAAAAACAGTATGGAAGTTTATGAAATGTCGGATAGAAATCAAGTAAAGACCAATCAAGATAATCTTTGCTTTGAAGTAATAACGATACCCACAGAAACAGCCTTGGTAGGAAGAATCGAATGTTGCCAAGAAAGTACAACGACTATGGCGCTAATGGAAGGGCCAAGTTCGGTTGTAACGTGCGAAAAATTCATACCTACAAGGAAATCGGGAATAAATGAAACAATCCCCATGGAAACAAATCAGTCAGGAGGGATAGAATGTTGTCCTGGAAATGCAACGACTACGGCGCCAATGGAAGGGCCAAGTTCGGTTGTAGGGCAAAAAGAAATCGTACCTGCAGGGAAAATAGAAATGGATAAAATGAGCAAAGCAAAAGTTAGCGATTGTCTAAATAAAGAGAAAATATGGAAAGAAAAAAATTATAGAGAGTATAGGATGATAGATACAGCGTTGGTAAAGAGATTGAGCATACATCACGTAACGCATAAAATACAGCCTTTTGAATGTGAGGACAATAGTCTCTGTTATATTAAGCCGCCACAGTCTGAAGATCGATTTGATCAAATAAGGAAGCTTTTGAGACTCGAAGAACTAAAAGAAAAAGAAAAACTTAGTATCGAGGGACTCCTGAAAGAGAGCGTTCACCTCTACTACATTCCCGGTGAACCACTCTCGCACACTACCATATTGCAGCATAGAATACCGACAGTAGATGACCTACCCATAAACACTCGGGGTTATCGGTGGCCCGAATGCACCAAGGAAGAAATAACAAAACAAATCGAGGAAATGCTTAGCAACAAAGTAATCGTACCATCCACGTCACCCTATAACTGCCCGGTCTGGGTCGTGCCTAAGAAAGTCGACTCCAAAGGCAATAAACGCTGAAGAGTCGTTTTCGACTATCGAGCCCTGAATGAAAAAACAGTGGCTAACGCATACCCTATACCCAATATTATCGAGATCTTAGACCAACTACGAGGAGCACAATATTTTTCCGTCTTCGACCTCGCCTCAGGTTTCCACCAAATCGAGATAAGCCCCGAGGATCGGCATAAGACGGCGTTCACGACGCCTCGAGGGCACTTTGAATTTGTACGTATGCCATTCGGGTTACGTAATGCCCCTCCTACCTTCCAACGCGCGATGGATCTGACTTTAAGCGGACTCCTAGGAAAAGGACTATTTGTATATCTGGATGATATCGTCATTTACGCTCGAGGTTTGGAAGAACACGAAAATTTGTATCGCGAAATGATAAAACGACTCGAGGCAGCCAACTTAAAATTACAACCCGATAAATGCGAATTTATGAAAAGTGAAGTAAATTACTTGGGGCACGTAATCGGGCAGGATGGAGTCAAGCCCGACCCAAAGAAATTAGAGGCTGTATGCGAATATCCAAGGCCTAAAAATGTCAAGAATATTCGTCAATTTTTAGGACTAACGGGCTATTATCGGAGATTTATAGAAGGATACGCGAAAATATCTAAGCCCCTTACTTCCTTGCTCCGTAAAGAAACTCGTTTCGAATGGGGACCCGAGCAGCAGGAGTCATTCGAAATATTGAAAACGAAGCTGTGCACGGCACCCGTATTACGATATCCCGATTTCTCAAAACCCTTTATCTTAACAACGGATGCTTCGGGAACGGCCATCGGTGGGATCTTATCCCAAGGAGAAATTAATCACGATCACCCGTGCGCCTACGCCTCTCGAGCTTTAAGCAAGACGGAGAAGCGGTACGATACGTATGAGAAGGAAGCATTGGCCATCGTATATTCTATTTTACACTACCGACCGTATTTATACGGGCGACAGTTCACCGTAGTCACCGACCATAAACCCTTACTGTGGTTTCGACGAGCTACCGACGGAAATGCAAAAATTTTACGGTGGCGATTGAAACTCGCAGAGTACGAGTATGACGTTGTATACAAAGCAGGAAAAATGAACGTTAACGCGGATGCATTATCTCGAAACCCTGTGGGAGAACCGGAACAGTCAGGTAATATATTTATGACTCAGAGCCGTCCCGTAACGAATAGTCGAAAGGAAGGAAAGATGGATACATTAGATCACGAATTAAATTCATTACTGTTGGGAGATTCGGATTCGGAAGAGAGCGACATCGAGGGGGTCGAAACAGAGATTTTAAAACCCTATATTGAGATCGAAGAATGCGAATGGGAACGGGAATCAATTAATAATGTTGAACAAGTGCAAGAAACGTCCAACATAAAATCCAGCGATCGGGAAACCAACGAAGAGAGAAGGTCTCCAGACCGAGTCGAAAATCTTTTCGGCATAGACGCCGAGGCGCCCGACCCACTGCTCAATGCCTTAGCTGTTAAAACTCTTGCCTCTACGCCCGCCCCGGAATACCGGGAATTGAGGGGACGACGCGTACCGCTCACGCACACACCGCGACGGAGCGAACGCTTGCTACACAACGAAAAGACCTACGCCGAGTCAGAAGACGAAGAACCCCCCGTCGTTCGAAAAACTCGGAAAAGACGTCCGCCTCGACCGCTCAGCCGAAATGAGTCCGAATCATCGGAGAACGAGAACCCCGAAGAGGTATTAAACCCACCGGGTGGAATTTTTTGCGAATCCGCCACAGAACACTTGGGAATGGAGCCCGATCCTTCCGATGAATTTGACCCACCATTTAATATGCAAGATAAGGATGAAAGCTCAGAGGATGAATCGGAATCCTTAAATAAAACTTGCTCCCCGACAACTGTGCAAAACGACGATAGAAATCGAGAGATCGAACCTGCTGAAAATATCGTGTCAGATATCTCTCCTGATGAAAACCGGGAGATCGAACCCGCCCCCTTCGCGGAGGATAACGCGCCTAATACTTTTTCAAATATTAAGCCGTCTCGAGATTTGTTTTATACCCGAAAAGACAATTTAATATATTTTGTCTCTACTAGCGGCGAACCTCTTGACGACGGGAGCAAAGTATTAAAGAGACGAAACGATTTTCCCCGTTGTCCGACGCTGAAATTAAACACAGCACGAGTAATAAATAAAAGGAACCATCGGGTTAACATCGCGTTACCTATCTCCGACGAGACAGGGGAAGGACCCACGACGATTCTGGAAAATATTACTGAAACTTTAAAATCCTGTCGACATCTGCTGGAAGAATTAGAGCTGCCAACAATAAGTATCGCTAAGTCCAATTTCATCTGCAATATAGCTTGGGAACAAATAATGGGTCGAATACAAACAACTCTGAATAACCTTAATACAAAAATTATAATCTGTCACGGCAAGGTCAGAGAACCCCCTCCCGAACAACAAGATAAAATTATCGAAGAGATGCATACCTCGGCCGTCGGAGGGCATAGAGGAGTTACTAAGACTTATAATCGGATCCGTCATCGATATTATTGGAAAAACCTCAAAACGGATGTTCAACATTATATCCAACGATGCTTACAATGTCAATTAAAGAAATTAGTGCGTGTAAAAACAAAACAACCCATGGTAATTACCGACACTCCCGCCACCGCATTTGATAAAATAGCAATGGACATAGTGAGCCCAATAAAAAGAACAAGGAAAGACAACGAATACATATTAACGATACAGGACCAGTTAACCAAATTTTCAGTGGCAATCCCCATGCCCAATGCTAAGGCCGTAACGATCGCACAGGCTTTCGTTAAGCGATTCATTTGTCAGTTCGGAGCACCCAAATCTGTATTAACAGATCAGGGAGCGAACTTCCTCAGCAATTTCTCAAAACAAATAGCCAAATTATTTAAAATTCGGAAAATAAGAACCACTGCTTTTCACCCTCAGTCGAATGGGTCTCTCGAAAGATCACATCACGCCCTGAGGGAGTATTTAAAACAATACGCAACAAAAGAACTCAATTGGGATGAGTGGGTCGAACTCGCGATTTTTAATTATAATACCAATGTCCACGAGGGTACAAAGCACACCCCGTTCGAAATGGTATTCGGGAAGATAGCCCGAACCCCGTCCAGCGTCTCACCCGAGGATATGCACAGGCTGTCTACATACGACGATTATTTAACCCAATTAGTTACGCAAATACATGAAATTCAGACAGTCGGACGTTTAAATCTGATCAGGGCGAAAGAAAGATCTAAGATCTATCGCGATAAGAGAATCAACCCGGTAAACTTCCAAGTTGGCGAATCGGTATTCCTGCTTAAAGGACCGAAACCCGGAAAACTGGGGGATCAATATGACGGGCCGTATGAAATATTAGACATCTTAGGGCAAGGCAACGTGCGAATTAGAATAAAGACGAATTCGCGCGTCGTCCATCCGGACCGGTTAAAGAAATCTTGCATACCCCACACTTAGAGACAAGAAGGAATAAAAACGTAGTAATATCTGCAGCGATACACAGGTATATATGTAACGCCACACAAAAAATATACACACATAAATATAATAAAATATATACATGCTTAAAGAAATTTGTATATGTTGTGACCGACATTTTTAGCACCGCAACGAACAACACAAATCCATATCCCAAACGGTACCGTAATCGACACAAAAGTCCGTCTCTCGATCGCTTAATTTATTTTAAAGGCGCCAGCCGAGGTTTGTACTCGACACGATCGGAGATCGATATTTATTTAAAAAGACGGATAGATTGCGAGGCTGCTCAGGTTGTGTATCGGTAGAAGGGCGGTTCGGAACTCGTGAAGAGGTAGATTAATAACGTCAGGAATAGTGAATCGACAAAGATGTTATTTATTCGCAAAAACAAATAGGAAAGAGTGACTCTAAACAAGTGCCAAAAAAAGGATCCCTCACTACATTCTCCCCGGCTACTCAGTTCACCGAGTCGAAGTACTAAAATTTCGTTATACAACCATAGTGTCCCCGATCCCGCATTCCGCAACTAATATAATCGAAAAGTCGAACCTAATCCGGAAAAAGCGCAAGAGAAAAGAAAAATATCTAATAAAATAACTAACATAATAGAAAATCACGGTAGAATTTAGGTACGGGATCGGTCCCTACTTTCCCTTCTCTATCTTATTTTTATGCGCGATTGTACCACCTCGAGCGCGCGGCGACGACGCCGATGTGCCGATATTCTGCACTGATAATTTATCACGAGGCGTGCGTGTCGATCTGTCGCCAATATATACTCGATCGCGCTCACTACCGGTACCGACATAAAACCCATCTCGAGTCATTAAAGCATCACGAACGCGCTTCTCGTTACTTTTTGGCTAGCGCGACGCTCTCGCAAGACAGCCGCAGCCCCTTGCTCGAGCCTACGGTTTCCGTTGCACGTGCGAGAAACACGACTCGCATGCCTCGAGATACTGCCACTGTACTCCGTCACACGCAGCAATAAAACTAATTCGGCGGTCTCAAGGCCGAATCCCATCGCGAATCGAATAATCCATCCCGACGGCAACGCGAGTCCGTCCGATCCCCGGCACTTCTGATCCACGAACACAATAAACACAAAATAATCGACAGAAACAAAAGTTATCGTTTGCCCGGGACGGTACCCAGCGCAGCTTCCGAGCCACGTGCAAGCTCGTAGTTTTGGAGCGCGAAAAGATGTTTAATGCGAGTCCGAGTCCAACCAAGAGGCGAAGGCTTACCGCACGAGTTTATCGGTGCCGAGATGTTAAAGCCAGACCGACTCGTCCGTCCTCCGTCCTTCCGATCTTATTCCCCCCATGGCTGGGCAGCGAGCACACGTCTTCACGCTATCACTCCGGTGACGAGAGTCCCCGAGTCGTTCTCGCTAATCGGTCGCGCGGTCCCGCTCTCCCTCCCCCTTACCAATATTTTCGGTAGCCCCGGTACCTGGCGACGCCCTACGATTATTGCGAACTATCGCACGCGCGGAACTGATATTCGAACGACAGCGACGCTGACGCTCCGTTCGAAATCTCTCGCGATATTTCGCCTACAGACAGCAATAACCGCGGCCAGTCCAGGGATTCCAGCCATCAATTCCGATGCTGGCATCGCTAAGCTGCGACTTCTCCGATATCGGTGCGCCCAGAGTGATGCTTTTGATGTTATTAGAGGCAGAAAGAGAGATGCTAATTTCTGCCGCTGAGATCGATCGGGTTCTCATATTAGGAATAATTCATGGGCTCGCCAAAACTCGTAGTTTACGAGGATCTGTGACGCGTCCAAAAAATACCGCGTCACAATGTATATATATATATATATATATAAAAGAAATAATAATAAATATTAAAATAAGATAAAACAAAAAAAAATATAATAATAATAATAAAATAAAATAAAATAAAATAAAATAAAGTGCATATGAAAATGCACTAAGGAATATGCAGGAATGTGCAAAAGCCCATTAAGTATGAAACACATCGAATATTAAAACTTTTAAAATAATTTAAAAAAAAGGGGGAAACTATATACACCCATTATAGAGACATTAAGAGAAAACACCCATATGTATTCATACTTGTTTAAACATATAGGATGCATACCTAGGCAGAATACGTAATTATATACCTGTGAATTAGGACGATTCACAATCACGGGATGGAATCTAGGACCAGGGAAACAGAACCCGAGGTGGCTACAGTTGCCCCTGTCGACTACCGCTCGGAGCAAACCAGATGGGCCAGTTTCACAAAGTGGCCTTTGAGTAGGCCTGACCCGAAGAGCCTAGCCGCCGCGGGATTCTACAGCACAGGAAGAGGCGATGAAGTCAGATGCTTCAAATGTAACGTCGGCTTATGGGAATGGTCCAAAGATCATGAACCATCAGTATGTCATGGTCTTGCCCGACCAGCTTGCCCGTTCTTTCTGAAACTTCCGTGTGGAAATATACCTATGAACGAAAATACGGAGGAGCCCACGGCAACCACATCGAAAGACCCGACCGAGCCTGAAACTCCCCCCCGTAAAGAGGGTGAAGTAGATCCTCAGAAAACGCAATGGATACGAGTCCCGATGAAACCTCGCCCGATTAGGCCCAGTGACGGAAGGAACGAACCCGGCCCGCTGTACCCACCGTACGGATTGTACATGGCCCGACTAGGCTCCTTCGCGGCATGGCCTAAGCATATGCAGCCGCGTAAAGAGATCCTCGCCGAAGCAGGTTTCTATTATACGGGATGGAGCGATCAGGTCGGATGTTTTAGTTGCGGAGGGCAATTAAAACATTGGGAACCATTGGACGATCCATGGTTAAAGCACGGCCGGCTCTTTCCTCAGTGTGCATATATAAAAACTGTAAAGGGACCGTACATGGGTCTTACGAACACCCCAGTGACGGCAGGGAACCCTCCGGTTCCCAGCACGAGCCGTCGGGGCCCGGAAAGCACATGCGCCTACCCGCCTGCGAACAATGCCCTGACCATACCACCACCCGCAAACAATGGAGTCCCAGAGATAGCAAACCGTCCTCCGACAGATATCGGAATTCTTCTAAAAAATTTAGTGAGGGATAACCGGGGTCTCGCAGTAAGAATCTGTGGAGAAATAATTGTCTCTAGGCACGACTGGAAAGAGTGCCAACATTGTTCAAAGGGCGCGGTGGAATACGTAAATTTACCGTGTTTCCACGCGAACATGTGTTCAGCTTGCAGCAACGGTACTACTCAGTGCAAGGAATGCGGGACACCCCTGAGAACGCTCGTGAAAGTAACTTATAGGGCAAGGACATAAAAAAAAGGAGAAAGAGAAGACGCCAGAGGAAAAAAGGGGGGGACAAGAAATAGGGGGAAAAAAGGGGGGCTTAGCCTATCTAGCATGCCCGAACCCCGACTTACAACAAATCTATATCAATTCATCCGAGAAGATATGGAAAATAAAGGAGACAGAGAAGGTAATTACGCATTAATCTTTTTTTTAAGATGACCGAAAGGACCTACGTGATGCACATGGAGGTAGACCGAATCGTGAGCTTCGGGAACTGGCCCGGATGGTCGAGAATTAATATCGGAAATCTAGCCAAGGCAGGATTCTATTACGATCCAGGACAACAAACCACGAGGTGCTTCTCATGCTACCTCGAAATTCAGCATTGGACAATTGGTCAAAACCCATGGCATGAACATCGACGGTGGTCTCCACAGTGCCGATTTATGATGAATTTGCCTGCCGGCAATGTAGCAATAGATGAAGACATCGCCGATATCCCCACGCCACCGCGCAGACATTCTCAGGAGTACGTAAACCAGCAGACAAGCCCAGCCGTTAGTGCTGGACCAGGACCGGCATCAACCCTAGTATCAACAAGGACAGAAGTCACTCGGACCACTACCACTGTTACATCTCTTCATACAACTACCCCCTCGGGAGCGCTCGAAATAGTACGCGAGATTTCCAACGTAAGAGACACAGCGACGTGCCGAGCCCCACAAGGACCCACACACCCGCAATACCAACAGTACGATGACCGCGTGAGGTCTTACGGAGGTTTCCCTGAAAGCACGGGTCAAGTACCCGAATACTTGGCCGAAGTAGGTTTCTTTTACTCAAAAATGGACGACCTGGTAATTTGTTTCTACTGCGGGAAAGGATTGAAGGATTGGGAACCAGTTGACGATCCATGGGAAGAGCACGCCAAATGGCACCATGCATGCTTTTACCTCGACATGGCGAAAGGTCGAAAGTATATTCGCAGCGTGCGATACCCGACGTCACCCTCTCCGAAGGAACTACTCACCTTCATGCTGTTCGGCATGAATTTGCCGGGCGAATCTAAGGATGCTGCGGAAGTCGTGTACATGTACCCGGCCCGCGATTCGTGGAAGACGCGGAATATTGTGATCGAAGTATCGCCGAAGGTTAGGTCCGTTCTCTTGGGTCAGGGACGTATGTTCTTTCCGTGGCATTCGTTTCCGGTGGAGGATAATCTTAAGGTCCTCCAATGCTTTAAGTGCGTCGGCTTCGGGCATTCGGCGAGAAATTGTAAGCGGGAAGCGGTCTGCGGTTAGTGCGGAGGGCCTCACGAGATGCGGGAGTGCCCGAATCGCGAGAAGCCGCCGTGTTGTTTCAATTGTAAGGGGGCCATGCTAGAGGCAGATCACTCCGCGTTAGATTCTAGAAGATGCGCGATCTTAAGGCGACGGGTTGAGGAGAAATTCGGTTTCATTGCGCATTCGTAATGGCGTCGGCTTCGCAGTCGTTCCGCGGTAGTTTGCAAATCGCCCATGTAAATGTTCAGTCACTTTTAGCTTCTACACATTTAGTGGATTTTAGAAATATTTTCTCGGGCGATGCGTATGACATTGTTTGTGTTTCGGAGAGTTGGCTTAAGCCACAGATTTCAGACCGTATGGTGGCGCTGCGCGGGTTCGAGGTATTTCGATGTGACAGGTTGGGTAAGGAGGGCGGAGGCGTTGCTATTTATGTGCGTAACTCGCTCAGGGCTAAAATTGTGGCGTCGTCGGGGGGTAATTTCTCGGCGAGGCCCGAATTTTTATTCGTCGAAGTTGTGCCGGATAACGGGTCTAAAATTTTAGTCGCCGCGCTGTACAGGCCCCCTAAGGTTGGCTGCCTATCGGACTTTTTTGCGGAGTGCCTTCGGCTTTACCCTCTTTACCGTAACCTGATTATCATGGGCGATTTTAACACTAACATGTTAGTTTACAATTATGATAGCGTATCTCTTGATCGGTTTATATCCTCTAATGCGTTGTTTTTGGTGCCTTTCGGCCCCACGCATCACACGGCTTATTCGAGCACGTGGATCGATCATTGTCTCGTCGATAGGGAGGACAAGGTTATTCGCTCTTCGCAGTTCGCGGTACCGTTTTCGTGGCATGACTGCCTGTGCGTTACGTACGATTTTTCCGTGGCTAGGGTACGGCGGGCGAGGTGTTTAGGCGGAATCTAATCGGTCTCGACAAGGTCGCGTTCCTGGGCCAGTTACGTGCGATTGATTGGTCGAGTTTTTTCGAGTCTCCGTCCATCGATTATAAGGTCGATTTCTTTAATTCCGCGCTTACCACGTGCTTGGATACGCATGCTCCGTTGCGTCAATTTACTCGCGGACGAGGTCCAGCGCCGTGGCTGTCTCAGTGGATTCGGGTGCGCATGAGGGAACGGGATAAGGTCAAAAGAGCGTTTCGCCGTTATAAATTTCCTGATTTGCTCGAAAGATATAAGGCTCTGCGTAATGAGGTCTCAAGGTTGGTCAGGGATGCGAGGAGAGAATTTTATGGCGAGGCTTTCCGGGATGCTTTTGATGCCCAGTCGGCGTGGAATAGACTTCGGCAGCTGGGTATTCTTCGTGGAAAGGGGGAGGCAAGGCCTACGGCAGTGCCGATCGAGACGTTGAACGCACACTTCGCCTCGGTCGGGGCTGCTCCGGTCACACGAGTCGGGGGGGATGGGCCTGTGGCGAGAGAGTTCGACGATTCGCGGTTTTTCTTCCAGGATGTCTTGCTGGAGAAGCTTTTGCGGGCTTTTGCTCGGGCATCGTCGGATGCGGTGGGGGTGGATTCCCTTTCGCTGTCCATGTTAAAGATTGCGTTGCCTGCGGTGTTTGAGATGGTGTTGCATTTGGTTAATTTCTCTCTCGCCACGGCTGCGTTTCCGGCTCTGTGGAAGCGGGCTTTGGTTCGCCCGATTCCGAAGGTTAAGTCCCCCGTGAGTCCTTCTGACTACAGGCCGATCTCTCTTCTGTGTGCGCTATCGAAGGTTATCGAGCGTCTGGTCGCTAATCAAATAAAGGACTTTCTTGAATCGACGGGTCGTTTCGATCCGTACCAATCGGCGTACCGGGGGGGGGGGGGCATAATACGCAGGGTGCACTTCTTCGGATAGTCGACTACGTGCGTGACGGTATCGATAAGAGAGAGTTGTCAGCGATGGTCTCGTTCGACTTTTCGAAGGCCTTCGACCGCGTGCAGCATTGCATTCTGTTGGGCAAGTTGCGGAATTTGCATTTCTCGGATACGGTTATCGATTGGGTCGAGTCGTATTTGAGCGATCGGTCGCAGGCGGTGTTAGGAGCTCGTCACGGTGAGCTGTCGGGTTGGGTTGCGATGGCCTCCGGCGTCCCGCAGGGGTCTGTGCTCGGCCCGTTGCTATTCGTCCTGTCACCGCAGGGGTGGATAGGGCGGTGTGTGCCGAGCTGGGGTGGACCACCACTCATGTGCTCGGTCACTGCTGCTCATTTCATCGGGTTTTGCGACCCCGCGAACCCCGAGCACAACATCCAAGTCGATGGTGGCGCTTAACGGATTCGAACGTGCCGTTGCGTCTGGAACGTCTATAAAATCCAGATTTATCTGGTGGCGTGGCCTGCTCGAAAGAGCCGCCACGTCTCGAACGGTCATAAAATCCAGATTTATCGGGTGGCGTAGCGGATTCGAACGTGCCGCTGCGTCTTGATTTTTGCTATAAAAATCCACGGCCTAATCGTGTGTACAATCATTGCGGGGATAGGAACCGCCTGACGTCAAAGATCGCACGACGGTCGACGGGGCGATCCTTCGTAACTGCTTGTGCGTGCCACGAGGATGGACTTGGTGTCCCGCAGCGACTCGCAAGAGCCGCGGGCGGTGCTTGAGTGTCCACCGCGATCTGGCTCGAGATCTCTATTGCTTTGTCGCATGGTGATTTCGCTGCATGTGCTCGCACTGGACGTAAAAGCAGACCCGGTTAATAAACCTCTGGCAAGTTTCATCCTGGAGGATGCTCTGGGTGCCCTTTCCCAAGAGTATTCCTGAATATGGTTCCCGATTCCGGACTTGGCCGGAAGCGGGCTTAGACCGTCGTGGTGTATGTAGTAAAAGGAGACCGTATATGTGAAACGAACCAGGAGGTTGAGACCGACGAGGAGTGGAGGGCCCTCGCTTTGGTTTACCCCGTGTGGCCACCGAACCACACGTGAGACCAGAAAAGTGACATACGGTAGCCACTAGGTCAGTTATTGGAGCCCGGGGGAGGTGACAATTGCGTCGCCTCAGGTTGAGGGGATTCTGGGCTGGCATACTACATCGCATGAATGTGGATAGGATGCTCGTTGCGTATGCTCTTGATGGGCGAGAGACCCCTCGGGGTCGAGCATAGAAGAACGGTCTCGTGCCAGAATTCTTATACATTATCTGCTATTCGTCCTGTACCTTTCGGATTTTCGGTACGCGCTCTGTGGCTGCGAGTATAACTTTTATGCGGACGACTTGCAGATTTTTACTCGCTGTCCGGTTAGTGGCATTGATCAGGCTGTGGCGGTTTTGAATAAGGAAGTTGATTTGATTCGGATTTGGGCCTCGCTAAACGGCCTTCTTCGAAATGCTGATAAGACGCGAGCAATTGTGTTAGGGAGCGGAGCTTATGTTCGGGGCTTAGGGGAGTTGCCGACGGTCTATAACGGGCGGGCGGCCGTTCGGTAAGTGAATGAGATCAAGTTGCTGGGTGTGATTATTCAGGATAACCTACGCTGGGGTTCTCAGGCGTTGAGTATGGCTAAGGCGGTCAATTCGCGTCTATATCAGTTGAAATCGTGTGGAAATATTTTTCCCTTTTCGCTACGGGTCAAGTTGGTGCGGACTATTATTTTTCCGGTCATTGACTATTGCTGCGCGGTTCTCGGCGGCATCTCGGCAGTGCATGAGAGCATCATCCAGGTGGCGTTGAATTCCTGCGTGTGGTTCATTTTCAAGGCTAGCAGATTTGATCACGTCACGCCGCTTTATGAGAGGCTTCAGTGGCTTAAGGTGGGCGCGAGGAGGAGGTATTTCATTTTAAATACGGTGTACGAGGTGTTGAATACGGGCCTGCCCTCGTACTTGCGGGAGGGTTTTCGTTTTGAGGCTCCCAGGGGGACCCGGACGCTTAGAGACCGGCGTCGCGTCCTGCAACCGGGTGTTTTCCGGACCGAGGCGAAGCGGCACAGTTTCTGCGTTGCAGGGGCCGAGTTGTTCAATTTGCTGCCGCCGAATGCCCTGGCGCTCAGCAGAGGGTTATTTCACGGCCTAGTTATGGACCTTTTGCTTAGGGGCGATATATAGGGCGACATATATATATTATCGGTTGATTTATGTTTATTAGGTTTATTTACGTATTTGGGTTAATTTAGGTTTGTTAAGTTTATTTGATTTATTGAATTTATTATGATTTACGGCTGTCATGGTCATTTTATTGTTCATTATGTCTTTATGTTTACTTTATTGTTTATTATGTTCGGCAACCGTATGCTGCATGTATGTGCCTAGAGGACCCCTGGTCCTATCGTACAATAAATTGATTCATTCATTCATTCATTCATTCACCAGCGAAAATGAAAACAACGAGATGGAAACCCCAAAGCCAGACATTCCGGAATTTCTTGTTTGCAAAATCTGTTGCCAACAGGAAATCACGACAATGGTACTCCCGTGCGGACATTTGATCTCTTGTCGCGAATGCGCGGAACAACTAAAAAAATGCGGGGTTTGCCGGAAGAGAATCCAGTACCGCGTTCGGGCATACTTTAGTTAAGAAGGAAAAGAAAGAAACGGGAAGAGAAACGTTAATAACAATAAATAACAATAATTACAATAATAATGACAATAACAACCATAACAAAATTAACAATAATAACAAGACCCATTTATTAGTAAGGGAACGTACTAGATAATTTTTTTTTATCATTTATAATAACAATAACAATAATAACAACTAACAAAAAAAGGGGAGAGATAATTCCTCCTCCAAAAAAAAAAAAAAATAAAAAAATAATAATAATAATAATAATATTTACCCTTATATTATAAGCATGCATACTAACCCTGTGTTCTCATAACAGTTAGTACTTTTACCCATTCTAAGAAAAGTAATAAAAAAAAAGAAGGGGGGGGGGGGAGAACGAAGGAAAGATAGGGCGAGGCAACCCCTAAAAGCCCCCTCCCTAACAGCACACAATGTATTCAGCAATACGAAGGAAAAAAATATAAATAAATGAATAATTAACATACTCCGAGGTTATAATTTCGGAAGCCCATTTACTACGAAGAAGCTGAAAAACATCAACGGACGTGCGGTGCCCGAGACAGCGTGACACGTACTTCTCTCTCACTCGCTACTCTCCCCACGAGTCTCGAGCCAGCACGCTGTCCCTCACATACACATACAGACATACACACGCGCACCCGTACACCAGCTAAAATTACGGTTCTCAACATCCTCGACTAAATTGCGGACACCGACATTAAAATAAGACTCCGAAACCACGGTTCCCACTACGAGGAGGTAATAATATAAAAAGGAGAGGGAGAGAAATAATACTAATAACAATAATACTCTTAAAGGAAAAATATAATCATAGCAATAGTTACACTTATAAGTATATATTGTGATGATACTTCCTTTTTAATAACGCTTCCAAACGGGGCAATCGGGAAAATATAGGGCGAGGGAAAGGGGGGGAAATAATACTCCAGAGTTTTGTGTAGAAAACGTGTAAAAATAGCTTTTAATAATAAATCGTTCGATGAATGGTAAATAACAAGATAATCAGAAAATAGTGCCGCTTCAACGCCGTTACAGGTACGTTGAAGGGAATTGAAAGCAAAGATAACAATCTCAATAATAACTCGAAAGAAAGAAAAAGGGGGTTTGCAATAACAATGATAATAACCAAATTGAAGATAAAAGAAAGGGGCAAAGAATTCAAAATTAACAACGAGAAATAATCAATATGCGGGGGAAATAAGAAAATAGAAAGATAATTAATACGCAGGAAAGATAATACAATCGGAAAATAATTAACACTCAAAAAAAAAAAAAAAAAAATCGGAAAATAATCAATAACAGAACTTACGGGAATAATATAACTTATGGTAATCACCGGGACGGAAATTCGCAGGGTCAATCGCAGGGAAGGGGAGGGGAGAAGGGGGCTGGCCGGTGGATATTCTACACAATGCTGGTCTTAATTTAGCAAACTCAGAAAAATATCAAAACGTTAATCACTTGTTTTTGGGCGCCAGCTACTGTAACGGTGTAGCACCGGAACTCCCGATTTGGTTTAATCGGATCCAACAAAAGAAAAGAAAAGAAAAGAAATCTATTGCCTTTTACTGCACTCGGCTAGCGGGAACGGGGGAGGGAGGGGGATGAGACTTCTCAGGCCGCAGGCACTGTCCAGGGCTTCTTACCAAATTACCTCGACACAAAAAAAACTAGAAAAGAATTTCAATAATCACAAAAAAATAGATAAGAGGGAACAATTTACGAGTCTCGGGGAAAGTGGGGAAAATAAACTTAATGATCGCGCGCTGTAAGTTTTTCCGGTCGCCACCACTCACGCGCACGTGTTAAATTCAGAGCAATGCCGGTGCACGTGGCGGCCGATACTGGACGGTCGGAAATTATACAATAAAACTCGCTTAAAATTACAAATAGGGGGTGACGGTAAATTTTCAGGGGATTTGGGAAATGGGACAGTCAATCAGGTATAAATGGGGGAAGGGAAACTTAAGCTGTACTCACGCAACCGCTCTTTATCAATCTCTATCGGTTACAATCTTTCTCCGATAGTCCGTTCAATAATTCCTTCGGCAAAATCCTCTCGGCAAAATCCGTTCAATAGTCCTGGGTTTGCCGAGTCGTTACAAATTCCAAACTTTGGTCCAAATTCGTATCCTTGGACGTACAGAATGGTCGTAATCGTTACAATAACTCTCCAGGAAGGAGTCTGTTCCGGGGAAATATAGCTGGGTCGTCTTGAATTCGTAATAATTAACTTAATTTCGCTCGTCCTGTCACACACTCGCTCTCTCACACGCCGTGGCTCGAAGTGAAGACGGCCTCGCCGCTTCCGGCTTCTTCTCCGACCTTAGGGTCGGTCTTGCAATTTGCGATTTGTTTGGCGAAAATCAATTGGTCAATCTCGGGACTAGCTGACGGTGGGCGTTGTAATTGGCTGCGGCCGATTGCGAATATTCGTCGCGACGGAAGGCCTGTCGCGACGTTCGGCGCGCGCATCCTCGGCATCGATTGGCCTATCGATTGCCGAACATTCTCGCCGTCGAGAGGTGCTGGTTCCTCGCGGCGCTCGGGCGAAATGTTGCAACTGACAGTTCGTGCTGATTTTTCACTGTTTTCGCCCGCACGACACAGCTCGTCGGTTTAAACTCGTAATTTCGAGCCGAGAGTGTGTCGTCGGGTTTCGGACTGGCCAGGGCGGGTCAGTCAGGTGGAATCTTCGTTGCGGTGGCCTCCAGGGGACGGACGGCGACGTTTTGGGAAGTGCACCGAGTGTGTCGGCCGATTTGGAGGTTAGTGCTGGGCTGGTGCTCCAAGTGTATTTTATTGGACGATTTCGTGCTTTCCTCAGGGTCTGTCGGAGTCGGCGGTCTTCGCAGGGTTATTCCATGTAGTGGGAAGGTCCTCGGTGGTTGCGATGGTCTTCGATGATCGTTGCTGGTCTGCGATGAGTCTTCGATGGGTCTTCGACGGGTCCTCAGTGGAGGGCGATGGCTGTGTTGAGTGAGTCAAAGGACTGACAGGGTGGCAGGGACTAAGGGTAAGTCAGGGGAAGGGGGTTAACAATGTGTAGCGTCGATGCTTAAATTACATGTGTTAATTCTAATTTATTCCCTAGGTGAGTGGTGGGACGTCGAGCCACGTCGGGGGAAGACTTGTGACGTACCACGTCACAATATCTACCCATCAGTATATATGATAAAAAAAAGAGAAAAAAAAAAATTTTGCGCATAATTGGCAAATAATCGAATTATATCCTGAATTTTCGGTTTGCGGTGAGAAAAATGGGTGGCAATGTTTTGCTGCATAGCCTCGTATATTGCAAACCTGACATATGGTTAGCACAGGAGAACCGATGGAGCACTTACGATCGTCAGAACGAGGGAAAATTTTAAAACACACATCAGTATATAAAAAAAAAGAGGGGACATTTTTTTTCTTCTTCCTCTTTGCTTCGTTAAGCAATAATATTGATAATAGTAAAAAAAAAGGGAGAGCGGGAAAAAAGAGGGAGGAAGAAGAAAATAAAAAAAATAATATAAAAAAAATAATTAAAAAAAAAATAATATATAATAATAAATAAATATAATTTCTTTTTGGGGAGATAAAAAAGAAAGGAAGAGAAAGAAGGAAGTAATAATAATGATTATAACGATATTAATAATAATAATGATAATAATAATAATAATAATAGTAATATAAGCTTCCATTACAAGGAAGTAACAATAAAAAAAAGGGAAGAAGAACATATTAAAGAAAACAGTGAATAAATAAAAATAATACATTAACCTCCGTATACTAACCATTTCCTCGATCCTCACCCGGAAACCTATGATGACTGCGTCACTATCAATGTATGTTGAAAAGAAGGACCGCTGATGTTTCCTCCTATTTTCCAAAGAAACACGACCTCCAACCAACCAACCGACCCAATATACCGACCTCTGACCAACCAACAAAACTCGAATCGACGACCACGCGATAAAGAGCGTGTCCGACCGAACAAGCTCCCGAAGGCTAACAAGAAAGGGATCAAAGGAGGAGGGTACTATAACCTAATGACAGAAAGTAAAGCTCACACAGGCTGAATTAATTTGAAAAAAATATATACATTTATTCTTAAAACTAATTCAATACAAAAGGAAGAGGAAAAACACACAAGGAAATTTTAACTAAGCGAATTCGAAAAAAATAATAATTTTTTTTTATATATAAGTGAAACGATAGTCTGGAGAATATAAGAATAATAATAATACAGAGTTATACACTAACTTAAAAATAATTTAAACGTAATTACAATAAGAATAAAGGAAAAAAACAAACAAACACAAATAAAAAAAACTATGAAAAAAAAAAAAAATATCCGCAAAGGGAGAGAATCGCCCACGTAGACCCTGCGGGATCTGAAAAAAAAAAAAAACAAAGATAGATTATTAAAACATAAATCTAAAAACTCAAGGTTAAACGCTCACAAGAAAGTACATACCGTTACGACGTCAGGAGATGAAGAAGAGGCCGCGACGGGCGAACTCATGGCTCAATAGCCAATAAATCCCTGAAAAGAAAAAAAACGCAATTAGTTAAAATATAAAATCAATTAAAATACAAAAATACGAGCACATGGTTACTTACAGATTCGGCAGGGGGTGGTCGTCGCCCTCCTCGCCGTCCCAAGCGTCCTCTTCGCCCTTTTCAAACCCATCATCCTCCTGCATAATCGGCTCGTCCATTTGCTCCGCCGCCAATATCGCCACATTCCGGTGATCCGGGGTCCACAACTGGATAGTCCGATTCGACAGGTCACCATTGTATCCCGCGAACCGAGCAAATAGTCCATCCCGCGTAAATTCGCCGACCCACTGGGTCAGTCCCGAAATATCGTTTTGGTAGTGGCGGAACTCGTGGATAATGGACGTGAATGCCAACGCCACCACGGATAGATGGAAGGGTGCCGGCCTATAGAGATTCTCAATCCCCGCGAAGGTCGCCAGTCCGAAATCCACCATGTAAAGCTCGGCGTATCCTTCGTAGTCCACATGGGCAATTTCCACCCTGAGGAAGGTCCCGTTACGCCGCGAAATGCACGCGGTCCCCCTAGTTAATTCTGCCGCCGGGTACGGTTGCGCCAGGCCTCCGTTGTTAAATAACAGCTCCATATTTAGCAGCAAGGTTTCGTACACTCCTTGTAACATTGTGGGCCTCAGAACCACGAAACCCGAATCCTCGATGTGCAAAATGATGCACGACGTCAAGGTGGTCAGCGCATCACAACAGAACCGGGGATACATCGTAAAAGTTTTAATCTCTCACAGTTTGCACTTTTCACAATTGTTTTTTTTTTCCTCCTCGCGATTTTTTTTTGTTGAAAAAAAAGAGAAAAGAAATAACGCTCACTCGAGCCGAACACTACGTAAACTTAAATCAAAAGAGAAAAACACAAAACCACAAAATACTGTTTTCCTCCTAATAATTACTGCTGTCGTCGAGAAATTTTGCAAATATAAACTTTCAGGACAACTCCTCACTACTCAAGACACAAAACCGTAATGAGAAGATCGGGACCAAAATCTCGCATGAGGCCCTCCTCCAAACTCGTACACGGACCCCCACTCCTAAAGATCGCCAACGTAGACATTTACTGTTAAAAGACACAGAAACTCTATCGGACGCCACACCCCTACCCATTTTTTTTTAATGGACTTTCGAGTACTAAGGGAGAAGGAAAGCAGAGAGGGAAAAACAAGACAAGATGACCATTCTTTTTTTCCTTCTTCTTCTCCTCCTCGTCGTTTCCTTTCTTTCTCCTCTCTCCTTTCAAAAAAAAAAAAAGAAGGAGAGAGAAAGCGAAAAAAAAAGAGAGGAAAATTTTAAATATATATAGGAAATAAACTAATTTACTATATGCATACTCATAGATATATAGACATACAAAAATACATAAATATATACACATATTACATCACTATAAAAAAAAGAGAGAGAAGGGGAAAGCCATACACTTAAAAAAAAAAAAAAAAAAAAAATGGAAATGCACGATGTGAAGGAAGAAAAGAGGAGGGGAATTGATATTTCTAGCTATTTCGACACACTATCTTGCAGAGGAATAAGCCTCATTGGAGTTATCAAGGGATGCTGGACGTGTTCCCGCAGATAAACACACAAAGGGAAATCGTTGTCACGTTCATGAGATGGACGGTCCCCAGATAGCTTTGAAATTTTCTCGAGTCCGTCGCATTTCTGAGCATGATTTCGTACGCGACACACACCGGAACATGCGAACTATATTAACAAAGTATATAATATCGAAGATGAAGCGTATTCTTTGTTTTGTTGTGCTCCCTTTGGTAGGCTGATTCATATGATCATCTAAACTCATATGTACAGCCGATCGAAGTCAGGACGATATAAAATCACCGACCTTCGCTCATATAATATAGAAGATGAAGCATATTCTTTTTGTTGTGCTTTCTTTGGTATGCTGACCCATATGATCATTTAAACTCATAGGCACAGAATGCCAAGGTCAGGACGATATAAAATCATCGATTTCCGCCCTTATATAATATAGAAGACGAGGCGTACTCCTTGTGTTGTTGTGCTTTCTTTGGAATGCTGATTCATATGATCATCTAAAACTCATCTGAACGGAATGCCGAAGTCAGGACGATATAAAATCATCGACTCTTGCTCTTATATAATATAGAAGATGAAGCGTACCCTTTATTTGTTGTGCTCTCTTTGGAATGCTGATTCATATGATCATCTAAACTCTAAAACTAAACATCTAAAACTCATCTGAACAGAATGCCGAAGTCAGGACGATATAAAATCAATGACTTGCGCTCTTATATAAAATAGACCACCGGTCCAGATATACCCAACATTACCGTCGGAATAATTAATCGTAATTATGTAAAATAAGTTAGTTAAGGATTAGACAATCGACTAGGAGAATGGATAAAACAACAATAGAAAAGACATATAAACAATCCTAGTTCTTTAAATACCGCGGGCAGGCATATAAATAAACAAATAATCGGGTAGAATTCGAAAACATTGAGCATTGACCGAGCCATAAATAAATTATTAAGTCATTAACCACCAGGTTACCGGAGAACCGGGAGAACTATACGCTAACAGTATCAGGAATACATGAGACACGAGACAGGTCCGGGCTGAACGGTAGGATAAAGGGAAGCGGGAAGCCTGCAGACTCCCGTAATTCACTCACTTCTTTACACAGCCGCAGGAAGGGAAGAAAAAGTATTTATTCGAAATCAGGAAATAGGGATAAAATATTAATCATTGCCCTGGGAATAAGTTACGTTTGCACGCTATTGTTCCGTTAAACTCGGATTTATAAATTAGTGACATTACAGATGAAACTGGAAACTCGTTCACTTGCTTGGCTTATCCTGGTCGCGATGTTACTACCCGCCTCCCACGGATTAATCGGATACGATTGTGGGGGAGCGGCCACTAACATCACCACGGTATCTCTATTGGAAGTAGGGGAATGCAATATCCCTCAGCAAGAAGTCAATGTTACAAGAACGCACGTTCAACTGATACAAATAAATCAGTACACTACCATCCACGTGTTACAATGCAAGGTGGAAATACATCGGGAAATCACTAGGTGCGGCATGTGGTCGCACGGAATGGACGTGCCAAACGGGAAACACTCGTACATCGATACGGTATCCCGTGACGCCTGCCGTCGGATGTATCAGGAGCACAAAATAGCCATAGGGAATACCCTAGTCGATGGTATCCGTCCTAACCAAACCACTTCCCGACCAATAGCCATTGCTGAAAGTATTAATGCAAACTCCGCGTGCGAAGGAGTCTCGTATTCTGACCCATATGGAAATTACGACAAGGTATATGTGACGGGCCACGTGAAAATCTCCTTAAGGGATTACAGGGCTCAAGTCGATGTAGAAACAGATAAAATTCACCTTCGGTCGGGTACAAGCTGCGAGCTAAGCGAGTCATACTGCGTTGATGTCGACGGAGGAGATACATTTTGGGATCCCCTCCCGGAGGATAGTTGTAAAAGTAAAAGATACGGACTCTTATACGAGGGGTTCGCCGACAGGGTAACAGACACCGACACAAGTTTCCGACAGACAGTGTACTCTATGACCGAAGGGGATGTAGTGTTTGCTCTTACAGCAAAAGACAGGACCATGGTATGTGGATACGCGCTCATTCGAACCGAACACCCAAAATTACTGATTGTCGAAACAACCGCAGAAAATCCATTTATTACAAAAGACCCTATTGCAGTCGAGAACCTGGATATTTTCGCCTACGTAAACTCAAAATTCGTATACGTAGAAAAACACATTCGAACCGAAATAAAACGCATGTATAGGGATATACTCGTGCAACGGTGCAATCTCGAATGCCGGATGCTGCAAAACACCTTGACCATAGCTCGACGATCTCCGGACGAATTCGCTTTTAATCTAATGAAGAAACCAGGTTATATGGGATTATTAGCAGGAGAAGTAGCTCACATTGTTAAATGCATCCCGGTGGAAGTAAAAATAATGCGTACTAAGGAATGTTACAACGAATTACCCGTCTCCAGAGGGAACTTTACATTCCACCTAACTCCCCGGACTCACGTACTAACACAGCCAGGCACTCAGATTACATGTAACCGACTAGTCGCACCCATGTATTTGTTGGACGGGGAATGGTACGCCGGCGGACCGACCCCTATTCGGGCCGTACCCCCCACGGTCATTCAACCGCTCACAGAACCGACCTGGACCTACACCAACCCACACAACCTGGCCTCCAGCGGTATATATACACAGGAGGATCTAGACGAGGTACGCGCGCACATTATGTTCCCCGCTGAACGGCCAGCCATTCTTAACTCCCTTGCACGAGGAATTGCGGGCCAACCTACCATCGCGCAAGGGGGATCAATCTCCAATTTGCTCGATGAAGAAGCCCGAAATAAATTAATAGAATCTACCTGGGAAAAAACCTGGGGAGCCTTTACGACCTTCGGAAACGTAAGCGCGGGGTTAATCGGAATACTGTTAATTATCAAAGGGATAAAGCTTACGCTCGACACAATAATCCACGGGTACGCTCTTCACACGGTTTACGGATGGTCAGTATATCTAATTGGAGCTCTGTGGGATTCAGTCACACACCTCTTGTTGCATTTGAGTCGTCGGCCTTCCCCAGCGAAAGAACCAACAGTAGTATACACACGCAACCGAGGCGATAACTCAGACGAGTCCAGTAGGCCGCCCAAATATTCCCCATTCTACACTCCTGATAGTCGCTCGCCGAACTATCCTCTCGAACCGCCTCAACAGCCGTTTAACAAATATATACCTGAGTGTTCCGAACCGATACCGATTCCACAAACATCCACCAGTAATACTTCACCCTTCTATTACCCTACGGGAAACACCTTACCATCTCGACTCGAATCTTTTCTGCCCCCAATAAAGACCATGCGCCCTTTGACGTTCATTTGGAACGCCGAAACTCACTCCTCGCCCAATACAAAATCTACTCCTGACAGAAACCCCAGACCACGATCGATCATTAAAACCAACCCAACGAACGAAGAAGACACCGAGGGAACCTCCCCCATCCTTGACCCAGAATCCCCTCAGCCAGTATATGATAGGGTTCCAAGACCACGACCTATCGCAAGGGAGAATACTGCACGGGCAAGAGAGGAAGAACATAATTCCTCTCCCTCCTCAGGCGAATCCACCGACCCCCTTAATACCGCTTGCGCTTATCCCAACCTACCCCCAATAACCGAAACCAACATAGAAACAACAACTCAACAACAAACAGGGACCATTAACAAACGTACTAGTACTGATACATCTTATTTTTCATTGGAAAAACGTCACCATAAATAATCCCTCCCTCTTACATACACACATACCCCGCACAGGACGATCAAAATAATCAACAGGGAAATAGAAAAAAATACGCTCAGCATATTATAAACCATTAACAAATTATCTTTAAAATTTAAACAGAATTCACCAATTCACCATGTCGCAATGCACTTGTGGGCGTGAAAATGCTTCGTCCGAAAGAAATAGGTTCTCGACACCAATGCCTCCAGCCGAAATTCTGGAAATACGTATTAACGTCCCCAGGCCCTGCGCTCCTGTACCAGGGACGACCAGGTTATACTGCTATTGGAGAATCACTTTCCTCGTGCCTATTGCGGACAAAATTCTTGAACTATACGTACCGCTGGAATGGAGATCCGTCCTACCGAACCGGCTAGAAAAATGGATCGAACTACTTCGAACACACCCGTATGAGGATATCGTCCTCGGGCAAGTACCTTATCAATGGAAAGGATCGATACTCCTCCCTCATGGGCAAGATTACCACAGCGTGCCAATTCATGGACAAAACGGATGGCCAACACTGCACGAAGGAACCCCCTACTGGGACGCCCCGCCGGTGAAACTAAGATCCGGAAGAAGACTACCGATAGCAGTGAATCGTCTTCCGCTACCACCCTCCCTGGGCCTGGATAAAATAATTTGCTACTGGCCAATCAACCTTCCACCTCCCGCTGAAGAAGGACAAAGAGTCTGGGTATCACCTGAATGGAGACGTTTGAACGAACGCAGTTTTAACCGGTATCGCAAGGAATTGGCAATCAATATCCGACGCCCCATTACCCTGGGAAAAGTGAATTACCATTGGGTCGAAAATACGGTAATGCCACTGGATCAACGACCCGAACGTATAGCTTACATTGACGACGAAGTCTCCGAGGAAAGCGGAGACGACGCCGAAGAAGCGATAGAAGGCCTTTCCCCGCCTCCCCCATCGCTGAGCTACGAAACCACCGAATATGTGTGTATGATAAGGAGGAACCAGGCCACCAACACACCCCGCAGGCTCTCCCAAAGGGAGGTGCTGAACATACTAAACCTTCCAGATGACGAAGCCAGTGGATACGAGCCCCTGAAGGAAACCTTCGTATAAAAAAAAAGGAGAGAGAGAGAAGGAAAACGAGGTGAAAAGAGAGTGAAAGGAAGCAAAGCAAATTCAAAATAATAACCAACTCCCGTAGCAACATATCTCACACACAAAAAAAATATAGTAATAATAATAATAAACCCTTTCCTCCCTAACCTTAACCTATTTCCGATTTCGAACCCAGAAACCTATCGGCTAGGATGAAAAGAAAAAGACAAGGAACATCGAGCAAAAAGGGATGGAACTCTTTTGATAAAAATATATATATATATATAATAAATAACTAAATAAAAATAAATATAAATATATATAATTATATCATAATAATAATCAAGACAACATATTTTATAGCATGATAAATAGTCACTACCCTTTAATCCACAAGTAGGATCGTCTAAAAAAAAGGGGGAAAGAAAAAAATACATATAATGGAACGTTCACTTATAACTTAATACCTCTACATTCTTATAATACCTAATAATTAAATGTCGTGTTTCCCCTCTTACTAACACCCAATAAAATCTTAACGAGGTAATAATCTATTTTTTTTTATAAGGTGAAGATGTATCATCGGACTTGGATTAAGAAAAAAAAAACAACACGACTCCGATGCTGTTCTTCGAGACAAACGGGGAAATACGGGACCATTGGGAGATAACAGGGATCAAGGAAGCCAAGTACATCCTGACTATCGATGACACTCCCATCAACAGGGATGAAATGCTGAGCTCTTCAAACATGGTAGACGGGTACCCAATCTCAAAAGAACGCCCACATTCTAATGCCGAGCCACCAGTATGACACCAGGGGAAGAACCTGCCAACGCTGCACACCCAACGGAGGCTACAGCAGCAATGAAAGGAGGAGCCCGTCAAGAAACAAATAAAACGCCCCTTCACCCAACGCCACCGTAACCCCACGATTAAGTCTAGTCGTAAGTCACATTAGGCTCCATGCCCACTAAGTAGTTAGACGGATTAGTATCCACATGGAGGAATACCGGGACTTAAATATGATGATATATATATTATCATTTATAAAAAAAAAAACACATATAATACATACATATATATATATATATATATATATATATATATCATAAAGTTAGGATAAATAGGTCTCCGTAACATTAATCAGGGTAGGAATCGGGAAAAATATATATACTAATAATCAACATGAATATATTCATGATGATACACATTTAGATCTAGTGCACTTACTAATTATACAGACAATAATCAACATGCTAGGATAGAGATAGACGCGAATAATCTAGGAAAAGAGTCGAAAAAAAAAATATATATATATAGAAATAATAACAAAATAAGAAAAAAGTAAATAAGGAAGATGAAAGAAAACATTTTTTTATTAATACTAATAATGATAATAATATACACACATACATATATACATGTAAGAGGTAGCAACTAATAGGAAAAAACCACACATTGTCAACTAAGTAAATACACACACGCGAATACCAATACAGAACGTAGGGAAGAAGATGTCAAGAGGAAAAGGAAAATGTATACAATAACCATAAACACTCACAATGATAGGAACCAACATTAAGGAAAATGATTATGTAAGAGAATCAAGATCACACCACGATAACAAGAAAAGCGAGACAATGTCGGGTAAAATCATGTACACACACACAAGCCATACACGTTATATGTAAACCATCAGGAAGAAAGAAATAATAGATTCCCGAACGAATTAGTAAACCAAATTGACTACGTGATTACTTCTCGATTACATAGGCTTCACCTAAGTAATCGTTTTAAGGGGGGGAGGTGTTACGTCCTGCCGTAACCTCAACCTCACAAAATTCGAATCCTAATCTCCTAAAGAAAATCGAGTTTTACTACCGTCGACTTATTCACGATATTGGGGACGAATTAAGCGTCGAATGGGAAACTGATAAAGACCGATGCGATTCTGTTAGAAATCAGGCGCGAAGCGGTTAGATAAAGCGGATTTTTATTTGTTAAAATGATATTAAAAGAAACTTATACTAAATGACATGTCATGGAAGACATGGGAACGCATAAACTGAGAAACCTCCGCAATGAATCTCAGATCCCTGCCTTACCTACGACACCCTAATTGAGTCTTTTATCGACCTCCGCTCGTGGATCACGAAGAGGCCCCAAATCTATTATACCGCAAGCTCTGCCTAGATTAGGAGTCGGTTGAGTCGCTACCGTCCCAAGAAAGAGACTGCGGCGCGGGCTGGCGGACGGGACTCGTGAACCCGCTACCCGGCCCGGTCTCATGGTACGGCGCGCCAGGGGCCCTACAGAGTCCTGTGGTCCGAAAGAAATCTAACTGACCCACATACGGTTCCGAAAGTCGCTGGGTAACGCCAGGGAGTAGAACTCGAACAAAATATTACCCTAACAAAGATCTTTCCCAAAACGTGATAAAACTGAACCTGGTTCCGTTAATACCCATCTCAAATTTGAACATGAAGTAATCCATCCAGTTAACTTTTGACGTTCTAAGAAATGTCACCAAATTGACAAGCAGAGAACTATAATAATTTCTTTCTTTCACACGAAGGTTAAAAATTTAATAATCAGTAATGAAGATAATTTTACTTGTATTAGTTCGTTATTGATAGATTAAATAATTTTAGCAGACTATAAAATTAACCACTACAGTGAACTGGTTCCTAGTTCAAAACAAGAATCCATATGCATCAGATCGTATAAAATATTTGATAACCTGAAACCTCGAATAATCGGGAAAATTACTGATTTCAATTAAAACTCTCCCTCCGTCAAGGAGGAAACATAAACGAAGGGATAATATTTAACGAAAGGTACAAAACTACGCCTCTTGCATATGGATACTTCGATTGCCACGATAGATGACGTCAAGCCAATACGTAGAGTCGACTGCGACGCATTCGAAACCGACAAGGAGAGCTTAAAGAAAGAAAGAAAGAAAGAAAAAGAAAGAAAGAAAGGAAAAAGGAAATAAGGGAAGACGCATGAGAGAGTGAGACAGACGATTCCACGGAAACTCCTGGGCAGCCCCGCGCGGTCTGCCACGGTGCCGCCGCTACCAGGAGGGTTCGCGGAACAGGGGGAAGGAAGCTGCGAAGAACTGTTCTGCGTGACGTCTCAATGAATAAGAAAATTTATAAAAATCTAAGTTAATTACTATATAAAGTTGCATAGAATTATTAATCCATTTCCAACAAATGGTTGGGAGAGATCAGACGATAATTAGTTCATAAAAGAATTACTTCTTAAGCTACGTAAATTTATAAAACGAATAATGCCGTCACGAGCATGTTGCACGTGTCCTCATTTCAGGTGAGAAGTTTAAAGGCTTAAGTACATTCCTGGAAACCCTCTCTCAGAAACCCCTCTAAGAGTATCGCCCTAGCAACGAACTCTTGTTACAAAGTCTGACCACCAATAAAGGGGGGACCTACTCCTGACCCAAGATTCCCCCCCCCCCCCCAGGACCAGCAAACCGCGCAACAAAACTACACAGTAGCGAGATTTTCGATGCCGCCATATTTGTAAGGCATCAGGGAAGGGAAAAGCTTATAAAAAGCGGAGCTCAAGCACAAAAGGGCACTTAGACGCAGACAACCCGATAAGCATAGAGAGAACCAACGTAGAGAGTAGAAATTTTCGAACTTATATCGTATCAACCATTTTTCGAGATCCGTCTCATAGAAGTTGCGGCCAATTTTCAATCTTTGTAAAACGAATTATTTGATCACAAAAGTTATTTTTTTTTTTGAATAAATTATAATTTCGGACCCACATCCGTCTGATTTTTCTGAGTGTTCTACTCCACCATCCCAACGATTGACACCTGCGACTCCAACAAGTTCTCACCGTAAGTACATTTTATATTTTATTTGCAATATTATTAACGAAGCATCTTGCATGTAGATGCCTCCATATACGCGTTATCTCAATCCCTACTGTTTAATGGATTGTCTTACAACATTTTGCGAGAACCCACAATTATTCTAAATAATTGTCGGTTCAAATTTAAGGGGAGTTCTCGGTCGTTTCTCCACCAATAAATCAGGAAGTAAAATCTTTCAAATATAGAAACAAAGCCTCCAAACTGGTCTGGGGCACGAAGGAGCGGTGCTAGGTCGGCGTCAAACGCTCGGTCGGGGGCTCAACACGATCACTGTTAGCGACGTCCAAATTGGCCACTCGGGTTCATTGAAATCCAGGTTGATTTGTCATAACATTGAACGTGGGCATCCGTTAAACCGAAACGTCCCTCGCGTCCGATCCTAGTAGGCGCTCGTTCCGCAGATTTGGACGCAACATATGTATATTTCACATTTTATTTCGCTTTTCAATATCATATTGAGGGTGCCCACATGTCGACCCCTCATTCTGAAGTTATTTTAAATCCCTCTGTTCATTGGATTATTTTACCATGTTTAACGATAATCAACAATTACGCTAAAATAATTATCTGTCATAACCCAATAGCGATCTCGGTTATTCCTTCAGTAATCCTTATTGTTCCTCCTGTAAGCAACCAGGGAATAATATTTCTTTAAACACCAATGACATTGTTCCCTCAGACACAAACATTCCCTGCCCCGTCCTTAGTAACTTTCCGCAAGGATTAGACTAGAAAAGGGGTAAAAGTCGAATTCTCGACTCGACTAGAGCATGTCGAATCCTTAAACGTTCCGATAATAGAAACAAAACTCCAAACTGGTCTGGCGTTCGTTCCGCAGTTTGGACGTAACAGTAGTGAGCGAAGTCACTGTTCGGCCAAGAGTGTCGTTCCTGGCTTTCGGACGGCCTTTTATACTGGAGCGACGGGTGTGCACACGGCACGAATTCGAGTCCCCTTCCGTCTCGTGTGACGTCAATGTGACGTCAACAGCCTTCCTCTTCCCTCGTTTCCGGTGATCATGCGCGGCTGACGCAACACCTGCGTGCTAGGCGCGTGCTCCGAAATGCGCGTTGAGTCTCGGGGTAAGACAGGCCACTCCCGGCTGCCGACTCCCCGGGTATCAGCCTCTCGCTTGAGCGCTCCGCCTTACCGACATGCTCGGGCTTCTCACGATTATCGTCGCTGCTCCGATTCCCTGTGGTACTCCGAAAGGGTTTTGGAGGCGAGCGGACTTTGAGCACCGTCTCAGTACAGAGGAGGAAAAGCCGAGACGGCGAAGCTTACATAGAAAAATAAAATGAGGAACAGTGTTAAAGGCCTTGCTGAAATCGAAAAGAACTAATATCGTGACTTTGCGTTGATCAACGCCGAGGTTAATATCATTAGTTAATCGCAAGAGAGCAGTTTGGGTGCTATGCGCCGCAGGAAAGCCTGATTGCCAAGAGTCGAAGATGTTATTGGATTCAATAAAGTCAGTAATTTGCTTGTGGACAACTCTTTCGAGCTCGCAGAGATTAGCGATAGGTCGAGTGTCAGATGATGAGAGAGGAAATCTAATTTTAGCGAGAGGGCGAATGAAAGCTCGTTTCCACATGGATGGAAAGTAGGAGGATTGCAGGCACAGATTAAAGAAGAGGGTTAGGTGAGATGAAATAACAGGGAGTGCATTATAGATAGCAAATTGAGATAGCCCGTCGGGAGCCGGTGAGAGAGATTGCGAGGACAACAAGTTCGATTGGTTGATCAAATCATCGATCGTAACCTGTTGAAACAAAAAAGATGGGCCAGTAGGACGAGGAGAGGAGAATATGGTAGTGTATTCGTCGAGAGCCAAAGGAGGGCTAGGAGAGGAGATAGAAGCATAATAGTATATAATGCCACAAGGGAGGAAAGTGCGTTTTCTCTCCGAGTGTGAAGTTTGATGCCCGAGCGAATCGAGGGCAGAAATTCACACGAGGTGAAAATGCACTTCGTCCCTTGTCGCATACGATATTTTTTTTCCGATTTCGTTAAAATAACCACATTTCTTGCGTCGCAAAATCGTCATCTTCGCCAATGACCGTTACTCCCCCGGGAGTAATAGAGCTTCCAGCGGGAGTAATGAGCCCTATTACTCCCTAGGGAGTAATGAAATTGTACCGCGCATGCGCACATGTTAAGAGCATGTGCAACGCGCGAGCTGGCACATGAAAAGTTTCGAACAACTTTTCTCGTAGTTTACTGAACAGAATGTAACGAAATTTTAAGAACAGACTCCAAAAATGTGAACCTCGCCAATGTTTCTTTCGGATTTCACGATTTCGAAAAAAAAAATTACAGATCTATTACCCGCAGATTTCTGTAATGGAAAAATCGAGATTGTGTCGATGCATGTATAAAAATGCCAAAACGGAAAGAAACATTGGCTAGGCAGCACAAAATTATACACGGTACATCCTTTTCCATTCCGATTTGGAATATAGATGCGGAAAAAAGTTGTTCCGAAGTAATCGTCGATACATGCGAAGAAATTTTGGCTGTACTCGCCCCACGTAGTCATGACTCGCCCCAGGCCGTCCGCGCGAGTGCCCCGCTAGAGGTCGCTAGTGGGTTGGGTCCTCACGGGCCAGCGGACGAAATACGTTTCGTGCACGTGAGAGCCACTGCTATGCGATGGAGTCAGCACGATTGGCACTAACGGTGGAGAGACAGCCATACCACAATAGTGCAATATACATGCTTTGATGCGAATTACACTGTCGGTCGGGTTCAAATCCCATTCGGCCAACTTGCTGTCCGCTTTTTTTTCTGCAACTCTGTAACTTGACTGCACATGTTTTTTAGAGAAAACAATAATTGAGTACAGTGACAGCTTTTTTTTAAATGTACTTTTCAAAGACCTTTATAAATTTAATTAGTTATGCAATTACACACGTAGGCGGAGGTAGTAAAATCGACAAAACGTCGGTAAATAATTGAAAAAATAGAAAATGCATTCCTGCAAAAGAAAAAATGGTCACTTTATTCAACTATCATTTACTCAAATAACATTTGTAGTTAAGCTGTACGTAAATAAAAAAAAGAATTACCAAAAAAGGATATAATTGGGAATCGAACCCAGGACGGCCGCGGGACAGTCGGAAGCATAGCCACCGCGCTGCACCGATTACTTTGAGACATTGCAATATCGAGCCGGTTTACTAGTGGCGCAATAGCGTTTTTTATTTAAATATACCTCCCGATTAATTAATAATGATCACAATTATTGTTATGAAGTTTATTGGCTTCTACAATAGTAGTTATATCCAATTTTACTATTGGCCGGGAAACGACCGCAAAGAATGTATTTGTAGCTCGCTTCATCTAACAATGTATGCTGGCGGCCACGAACGTTCTGAGAACGCCGAGCGAGAGAGACGGAGCGAAAATAAACATTGTCTTTCCTTATCTGTTGCGGCTTGACGGCAACCTCTCGCGTCAAAACAAGCAGAATCGACGAACGACTCTACGGAATCGTACGCGTATCGTGTGAAGCCGCATCGTCATTTTTTTTTTTTACATAAGTGCCAAGTGCCGTTGTGCGGATAGTTTATAAAGAATTATTCACATTGTAACTGTTTGGCTATCGGCGAGCACCCGACGACGAGCTAAACCCGATATTATTGGCATAAAGTGAGATAACGCGAGGTGTAAGTGGCGCCATCTGTCTGGATCGAGCGGCGGCGCGATCGATATCGAACCGAGCGCAAGCGCAGACGAGAGATCGGAAGCACCGCGGCGCTGCCGAGCGGGCTTGCGGCGAAAGCACGCTCAAGGTCGATGAAAGGCGAAAGCGAGGGAAAACCGGCCTCGCTGATTGGACAGAAATGACGACACTACCGTTGCACACGGCACCAACCGAGCACGCCATTAGCTCAGCGGGTAACACCGGATGATCGTCACAGCAATATCGACCCGGTATTGGAGGGCGAGGGGAGCTCCCCGCGAGTAGCCAATCAGAAAATTAATAATCGGGCGACCGCACGCAGACGCGAGTCCGCCAGAAATCTGCCGGACCGACGGAGTGGGAGTCCAAAATCGGGGTATAAAAGACGGCGATTTCGACAGTCGATCATCAGTTCATCGGATCTACCTCACCAGCGGACAACTCTCAAGGAATAAAAGTGAAAAGTGAAAGTGAAACGTGAAAAGAGAAATAAGTGAAATAGCCGTGAAACAGTGCGAAAAACGACTTATAAATTTTGTGCCGTTCGGACTTATAAAATTTGTGCCGTTCGGACTTATAAAAAATTCTGTGCCGATTTGGACTTGTGAAACTCGTGCCGAAAAAGAACTTATAAATTTTCGTGCCGAGGACTTATAAAATTTGTGACACTTTGACTTGTGAAATCTTGTGGCAATTTGGACTTGAAAATTATGCCGATTCGCACTTATAAAATTTAGTGCAAGGTGAACTTATAACAATTAGTGTCGATTGGACTTATACATTTTTGTGGAAGTGAAGAATAACTGGTAAAGAAAAAACTGCGCCGAGCGAGACTGATAAACAATTGGTATTATTGAAGATGGTCAGGTGAAACTTGGTGCGAGCAATAATCTACAAAGTGTCAACCGGTGCAACGATCGGAACGAATCGGTAAAATGACCAAAGTGACTGAACAGGAAAGTCATAAGTGTCAAGGTGAAAAATAAAACACCACGGTCCCGAAAAAGTCACATCCAGGGGTTAATTCACTTCCCCTGAAGTCGACTACAACAACAGTTCAAGGTAAAAACATCCAATTGTCGAATTAACACCAATTGCAAATCGCGAGGTGAGCGAGCTTTCACCGTCGATCGCCGCGCCGTGACGTCAGAACGAGATAGCCGAGCACAGCGGCCAGCTGGACTTCGCGACGACCGAGAAGCTGCCCGCGCATGCGTAGTGCGGTCCACACGCGAATAAATCCTTTCGACGTAATATTCCGACTTCAAGAAATTAAATTATTCTAGATAAAGAGAAATAAGATCCGAGCATCAGAATAATCGTTTTTCACTAATGTTGTTATCAATGGACATAATAGGTTGAACGATAATAAATCAAACAAGTCGATTCAAGGAATAGAAAGACTTGTAATCACATGAGAGCTTGTCATTTTATAAATAAAAATTATTATCGTTTCATATTTAAAAAAAACGTCTCTGACACAGCAACCCAGAATTCCTAGACACTCGAGTCCACGAATCCTTCCGTTTGAGTGCCCGTTCCTCTGAAGGAGGTGCGCAAATCCGGAAATTATTGTACGGAGCCTTGCTCATGTTACAACATAGTGACGACGGTTTGCCAGGCTCGTGATAAGTGGAATGGGGCAGAAAGTTAAGAGACAACGAGCTGGCAAATCCCGGCGAAGAAAATGGATGGAAAGGTATGTAGCATAAAAATGTTTTTGCTCATAAAGGAAGCTGTACGGCTCTATATATGGCTAGATTTAAAAAAAAAAACAAGATATTTCTGATCATTTTCGAAACGTACTCTGATAGACAAGCGGCAGAAAAAGTAGCAGTTGGCGCGATATTTGCGACATGTGTGGCACATCCCCCATGGAAATGAAGTATATGTCAGATATATAGGAAGATAGATAATTTATATACGTCATATATAACGGCAAAAAGTTCTATATCCCGTATATATCTTTTATATATCCGCCAGATATATAGCGGGATATATTACATTTTTATATTTTTAATATATACTGATTATATGTTAAATATCTGAACTAATATACGTTCAGATATATATATTATATACGTCATATATATTCATGTATATAAATATTTTACATATTCCTATATATTAATTATATATAATTCGATGTATTTTTTATATATATCTTTGATTTGATAGAACAGCGTATCATCTGTGACTGTACATAGCCTAAACTCAAACTGCTCCGAGAAATATGTAAATAGATATTGGCGATTGCATCTAGAGACTTAGATATCGCGCTACTCCGCAACCAATAATTTTTAAAGCATCGGATAGTACGTATGTTTATGGTTAATATTATAGAAGTGAATTTTGAAAAGTTGTGAACATTTTTCTAAATTATTTAAATTTGACATTCAAAATCATTTTATGCGTAAAAAACTATCACATACAGACGCATAGGCGATCCGTTATTCGGTAGCTTAAACATAAGTATGGTTATTTTTGTTCTTTTTCATTTTGTAATAAGCAAAAGGCTCAATAAACCGATTTACTTTCATCATCAGGAAATTGATGATCATCACTTGAAATAAGAAAACTTTTGTTACGTTCAAATCTCGCTGGGAATGAGAACAATTAAAATGATAGGTGGCAGCGTAGCGGTAAGGTTCCAGGTTAGCGTGCGAAAGGTCCCGGGTTCGAGCCCAACTTCAGGTCGTTAGGTTTATTTCTTTCTCCAAATATAGTATTGTATTCTAAATTGATATAATTCATGATGACAAACCAATAAATTTTTTAAATATTCCCAAATCATTTTTCGGTACGTACTAACCGCCGTAAAAAGAAATTTGAATGAATATATGTCATGTATATATCTTTCATATATCTTCGTTATACTTTTCAGATATATAATCTGGCAAAAAGTTCTATATCTCAGATATACAGGGTGAGTTGTAACTTGTGTACGAAAGTTATACCGGCGTATAGAGCGGGTCGTACTTAAAATTTTGGTCTTTGCGAAATTGCGATGGAGTAAAAATTGACCGAGCTATTAACGTTCAAAGTCGACCAATCACAGCTCGTTTTACATATCGGAGTCTCGACGCTCGAACGTTGAGTAAACAATGGCCCGACTACCATCCGCAAGCAAACACGGACAGGTGATAAAAGACAACGGGCGGGAACTCGAACGGTTCGAAGTTAGCCTTCATTTCGATCGGCCGACGGCTTCCCACGTGGTTGCCGGCTGCGGATGAAACTGCAGATAAGCAATCCGGCTAAGTCGAATTAATAAAAATTGTTAGCTTCTTGAAAAATCATCAGAGGAAGCTCGCAGGTTGATGACACCGAGCCTCTGCCTATCACGGAATGTTCAGTGCGATGTTCTCGCACTGGATCCCCGTACAAGGCAGAGTTTGTCTCGTGAGTCACTATAAAAAATCATGGTAAATTTAATGCTCTAGATCTTGAAATTTGGTTACATTAATTACATTAATTGAACGTTAATGTACGTTATCTGTATACCACATAAAAATGACAAAACTTTTGCCTGAAATTTCCAAAAATTGTACTGCAAAATTGCAATGCACATGTGTTTGAAATTTCAGAAACAGTTTATGTAAAAAAAACTTCCAATACCTTTTATTACTTTTCAAATCAAATAAAAATAACTTCTATTGGCTTGTATCGCGGTATTGCACTGTAACGTGCATTATGTTCTTTTGGCATTTTCGAAAACTCGCTCGAATTTACGTTGGATGATGAAACACCGTTTCGGACAAGCACGTGAAAAAAAGGGGTCTCAAATTATTCCCATACACCTCGATAAATCGTACTTTCAGTTTGCTATTGTCGCGTTCACATTCCGACGTGGATTTTCTTGTTCTGACTGTTTCAAAAACTCGCTCGAGTTTACGATGGACGATGCAGCGCCAATTCAGACTCTCCCGTGAACAATTTAAGAAATCGGGCATTCCCATACACGTCGATAAATATTATTTCCGGATTGCCATTGGTCCGGTCACATTCCGACATGCATGTACTTGATCTGGCTGTTCCAAGAGTTTACTCGAATCTACTATAGACTTTGTAGAACCGTTTCGGACTCTCGGTAAAAAAATAAGGATTTCAAAAAATCCCATACTCGTGGATAAATTCCCATACACATCGATACATTCTCATACCCCTCGATAAATTCCCATACCCCTCGATTAATTCCCATATCCCTCGATAAATTTTTAGACGCGTCGATGAATTCCCATACACGTACAAAAATTCCCATACACGTAGAAAAATTCCCATACACCTACAAAAATTTCCATACACGTAGAAAAATTCCCATACACGTAGAAAAATTCCCATACACGTAGAAAAATTCCCATACACGTAGAAAAATTCCCATACACGTAGAAAAATTCCCATACACGTAGAAAATTTCCCATACACGTAGAAAAATTCCCATACACGTAGAAAAATTCCCATACACGTAGAAAAATTCCCATACACGTAGAAAAATTCCCATACACGTAGAAAAATTCCCATACACGTAGAAAAATTCCCATACACGTAGAAAAATTCCCATACACGTAGAAAAATTCCCATACACGTAGACAAATTCCCATGCACGTAGAAAAATTCCCGAAAAAATTCCGGAAAATCCCATACACGTCTATAAATAATACTTCCGGCTTGCTATTGGCCCGGTCACATTTCGGCGTGCATTTTCGTATCCTATCTGCTCCGAACATTCATTGCAATCGACGATGGACTTTGTAATTCCGTTTTCGCCTTTCGGTGAAAAAATAAGGAATTCGAAAAATGCCATACATCTCGATAAATTCCCATACCCCTCGATAAATTCCCAAACACGCCGAAAATTCCCATACACGTACAAAAATTCCCATACACCTCGATATTTATCGAGATGCAATTTTTCTACGTGTATGGGAATTTTCCCATACACGTACAAAAATTCCCATACACCTCCATATTTATCGAGGTGCAATTTTTCTACGTGTATGGGAATTTTCCCATACACGTAGAAAAATGCCCGAAAAAATATCGAAAAATCCCATACACGTTTATAAATTCCTATATGCGTTGATGAATTCCCATACACGTCTATCAATTTCCATTCACGTCTATAAATTCCCATACTCGTCGATAAATAATACTTCGGGCTTGCTATTGGCCCGGTCACATTCCGACGTGCATTTACTTGACCTGGCTAAGACAAAGGCCCGCTTGCATCTACGATGGACGATGCAGCACCGTTTCAGACTTTCGGCGAAACGGATCGATCGTCGGATGGATCGTCGGATCGATCGTCGGCGGGGTGATCCGCAGGTTTATTCTCCGGACCTTCCGCGTGCTTTTTCAATAATTTTTACATACGGTTTTAAGAACGATGTACACTGCTGTTCATGAATGCCTGGTTTTTCTGATTTTTTATCTTCCTGGATATCTTGCTCTATGTCTTCATGGGGTCGAAGATACCAAGGAAGATATCCAGGAAGACCTCCCGGAAGCCATCCGGGAAGACATCCGGGAAGACATCTGGGAAGACATCTGGGAAGACATCCGGGAAGACATCCAGGAAGACGCAAGGAAATCCAGGCATTCATGAACAGCAGTGTACGACAGTACACCTTACAAACTGTGACGTGTGATCACGTGATTTCGCGATTCAATGGCGATCAAGATTGTCGTACTGGATATTGTGCGAGCCCAAATTTAAGCACGACACCCGGTAGATGAATCGTTCGCCATTTGTTCGCATTTGGATTTCGCTCCCGTCTAGGTTTCTCACTTGCTTGACTTGACGATGATATCGTTGACTGGGCTTCATTTGTTTTTATCAAGCCTTCAGTTTTACCTTCAGGCTTCATTTGTTTTTACCAAGCCTACAGTCTTACGACGGCGATGATCCGAAATGGATTATACATCGGAGGAATACGCGCAAATGATAATGTGTTATGGCTGGGCGGAACAAAACGGTGATCGCGCAGCTGAGCGATACCGAGAACTCTATCCGCGGCGAGCTCGTCATCCGTGCAGGCGAACGATCGAAGAAGCGTACAGGCGTGTCTGTGAGACCGGAAACGTAAGGATACATCGCGGTATCAATGGCGGGCCTCCTTTGAGGCAGCGTCGACCCCAACGAGAAGACGCAGTGTTACGTGAATTCGAACGTGATCCTCGAACTAGTTCACGAATCGTTGCTCGTCAATTAGGGATGAGCCAAACCCTCGTTAACAGGATCACGCGAGAAAACGGACTCAAGCCGTACCACCTGAACCCGGTCCAGCAATTGCATCCCGGGGACGAGCAACGGCGCTTAGAATTTTGTCAGGAGCTCGTACGACGGCATGAGGCAGACCCCGATTTCATCGGAAGCATTTTGTGGACGGACGAATCCTGTTTTACGGAAACGGGGATGCGTAACTGCCACAACGAACACTTTTACTCCAGACAGAATCAAAAAGTTACGAGAATCCGAAGCCGTCAAACTCGATTTAGCAAAAATCTGTGGGCAGGTATCATCGGAAACCGATTGGTACGTAAAAGTTCAGTACAGTACAATTTCGATTATCCGAACACCCATTATCTAACCCTCGGTTATCCGAATCGCCGCTGGTTCAGATAAAGTTTCTACTATCCGAACTAGTGCGTGAAATTCTCGTATCTTTACATTGTTCCGCGCCAGTATATTGTTACGCGCTATAAACAACAAGCCAATTCAAGAACGCTTGAACTCGCGTACGCTTACACAGAACTACCATGCATACACGTCGGTCGTATGCACAGTATTTATGAGTTTCTCAGCCGAGCAAATACACACGTATTCAAAATTTATTTTCGTTAATCCACTTTTCTCGTAGTTCAGTGCGTTAGGGATTCAACGTGCAGTCCTTCCACCTCTAAGGGTAAGCATAATGTACTTACGGAGGAAAAAAAAAATTACACACCTTTTCGAAACTTAAGAAGACATTGTTAGCGTGTTCGTATGATGATTGCAGGTAAACGATCTCTGACATAAAAAAAAATTTGGCTGCGAAAAAACGTATGACTCTCTTGCGCTAAACGAGAATTGAGGATTTTTTCATGAAAATTTCAATTTACCATTGAATATCATAAAAATATATGTATCACGTTATTCTTCAAATCATAATTATTTAAAATATATGGATACTGTAATATTTTCGATATGTATCGCGATATATCGCTTAACACAGCTTCACTGTTCTGTTATCCGAATTTTCATTAATCCGAACGAGCTCCGGTCCCAATTGGTTCGGATAATCGAGGTTGTATGTATATAATCCGTACACACACAGTCACATCTCATTTATTGGAGCCTTTTTTTGGACGAAATTGGTAACGGATGTTTCTGTAGAACATCGTCTCCTCGCTTATAATTTAAAAAATTTCCTGTCGCAGATTGGGCCGTGTGAGCTGCATGAAATTTTAAATACTCGACGTTACTTGCGCTTCATCCAAAATGACCTCCCCATTATGCTCGAGGATGTACCTCTGGAAACTCGCCGCCGAATGTGGTTTCAACACGATGGTGCTCCTGCTCATTTCGGTCTGGTTGTCCGAGAATTCTTAAATGAAGAATTTCCCCAGCGGTGGATCGGTCGCGGAGGTGAAATCCACTGGCCTCCAAGGTCTCCCGATCTTACTCCGCTGGACTTCTTCCTGTGGGGACACTTTAAAGACAAAATATATGGCCGAACTTTGCCACGAGACGAAGAAGACCTCGAAGCTCGAATTATCGATGCTCTTGCGACAATAACACCAGAGATGCTCGAACGATCCCAGGCCAGCATCATTAAACGGGCACGCCGATGCATCGCAGTCGGTGGCGGTCACTTCGAACAAAATTTGGATTAAGATGAACGAATATAGAATTGGACTTGACATTTATGTCGGATCTATCGTCGGATCTATCGTCGGATCTATCGTCGGATCTATCGTCGGATCTATCGTCGGATCTATCGTCGGATCTATCGTCGGATCTATCGTCGGATCTATCGTCGGATCTATCGTCGGATCTATCGTCGGATCTATCGTCGGATCTATCGTCGGATCTATCGTCGGATCTATCGTCGGATCTATCGTCGGATCTATCGTCGGATCTATCGTCGGATCTATCGTCGGATCTATCGTCGGATCTATCGTCGGATCTATCGTCGGATCTATCGTCGGATCTATCGTCGGATCTATCGTCGGATCTATCGTCGGATCTATCGTCGGATCTATCGTCGGATCTATCGTCGGATCTATCGTCGGATCTATCGTCGGATCTATCGTCGGATCTATCGTCGGATCTATCGTCGGATCTATCGTCGGATCTATCGTCGGATCTATCGTCGGATCTATCGTCGGATCTATCGTCGGATCTATCGTCGGATCTATCGTCGGATCTATCGTCGGATCTATCGTCGGATCTATCGTCGGATCTATCGTCGGATCTATCGCCGGATCTATCGCCGGATCTATCGCCGGATCTATTGTCGGATCTATCGTCGGATCTATCGTCCGTGGGGCAATTGGCCTTGACATTCCAAGACGGGGAAAATCACAATTTGAAAATACAAAAAAATTGCAACGTTGCATGCACGAATTGGCGATAATCATTTTTGTTATCTTCCTGGAAGCAAAACAAATTGTTTTGCTTCCAGGTTATGTATGATGCATTTCTTCTGCTACATCACGAATCTGCCATTTATTTTTCAATATCGGGCTACAATATAAATTTTTCGTAAAGTAAAAAAAATCTCATAAAATACGATAGGGATCACCGGTCAATAATACCGGTCCATCTGTATACAAATTTATGTAACTCATCCAAGAAAACTGCTACTTATCGTGGCTGCCGAGAGTGGCATAAGTGGCACTTTACTGCCAACGGTCTCACGTAACTATAAACGATCATGCAGGTTATGGCGACAGCTTTTCGACGCCTTGAACAATTGCGAACTTTATGGTTCACGATATTATGGTAAAAAAATCGATGATCGATAGTGAATCTACGATGGACAATGCAACACCGGTTCGGACTCGCTCGTGAAAAAACAGTGGTCTTCAATTACTTCCATACACGCCGATAAATCTTACTTCCGGTTTGCTATTGTCTCGTTCACATTCTGACGCGGATTTTTTTGTTCTCGCTGCTTCGAAAACTCGTTCGAGTCGACGATTCACGACGCAGCATCGTTTCACACTAACCCCTGAGAAAATAAGGTTTTCGAAAAATCCCATACACTTCGATAAATTCCCATCTATCGCGATAAACGATACTTTCGGTTTGCTATTGGTCTTGTCATATTTCGCATTTACTTCACATCTGGCTATGTCGTAAGCTCGCTCAAATCCACGACAGACCCTGCAGTATCGTTTCAGACTGGCGGTGAAAAATAAGTTTTTTTTAGATCCCATACACATCTATTAAAATATAACTTCGGTTTTGCTATTGGCCCGAGGACACGCCGGCCTGCATTTTCTTATTTTAGCTGCTCCGAGAGTTCCCTCGAATCTACAATGGACTTTTTATCGCGTTTCAGACTCTTCGTCGAAAAAAAAGAATCTCGAATATTCCTATAGACGAAAGTAAATATCACTTTCGCTTTGCCATTGGTCCCGCAGTATACCGGCATGCAGCTCGAGGCATATGCGCATTTGAAGACAGGTTTGTCTCCGTCGTTCTCTAGGCGTGCCACGGATTGTTCCTCCACTCCTTCGAAAGATAATCTGCGGAATCGGCAGCTGGGGATGTCACGGATCCATCCGCGGAATAAGTGATGTCGTACGGGAAACCAGACCATGATTCTCAATCCGAAGTAACGTCATAAAGGAAAACGTCACTTTCAGTTTGAAAATGTCTGTTCAAACGGAAGTGACTAAACGGAAGTGTACAGGTCAACGTCACTTCCGGTGGCACGGAGATTTCTGAACGGGAAATAACGTTTCCCTGTACAACGTAACTTCTGGTTGAATACAGATTTCCAAATCGAAAGTAATCGCGTGCGGTGCGATCGGACCTCAGTTATGAGTGTAGGGTTAATAATAAACGATAACTGTTTTTATGCTACGAATTTGTTTTATTTTGTTGGATCATTAAATCGTAGCGAGTGCGAGTGCGAGTGCGAGTGCGAGTGCGAGTGCGAGTGCGAGTGCGAGTGCGAGTGCGAGTGCCTTAGCGCTTCTTGTTGTACGACTTGGTATTGCGCATGGTATTGCAGACCAGTGTTAGAACCTGCATATATTGTGACGGATTGATGCAGGAATTGGCTGGGACCGTCTGATTTACGTAATCTGAAACGAATAAATGCGAGAAATAAATTAACAGAATGTGTAGGATATAAACAGTTGTATACATAGTACTGTCTAACGTACATTCCAAAGCCTTCACAACATTCGCTGGAATGGATTCTAAGCCGTCACAGAATCTTTTTGGCGTCATTGCAACTAAATTATCTCTGTCAACAACTGCCTGCATGATGTGTCGGCAAAGCTCCCGCGGCTTCGTTGACAACCGATAAATTATTGAAGTCCACTCGTTCGGTTCAATGAAGACATTGGTCCCTGATATGAGCTCAACCTGTAAATATTTCGACAATATTGATTGACTTACGGAATGGCGAAGCTGATCAAAGAGCGAATAAGTAACGAAGGTAAGTCACAAGACCCAGACTCTGTGAATGATTATTATATAATTCAATAGCGGTAATTGTTTTATACTAGTCTACTTCTCTAGAAATATTCAATCCGATAACTCAAACTTTACGAAAGCTAGAGCGCGATTACACGTTTTTAGAAAAAAATCAGGAGTTAAGGAAAATTGTACGTTACAGACTTCACACATACACGCACGCGGGCAAGAACCCATCCCGAGAATTTTCGAAATGTGATTTTTTTAACGCTTTGGAACATGTTTAAATGAAAATCTCGAAGAAATTGTTTTCATGAAGATAAATCTTCCCTCTATAAGCAATAAAGCAATGAAGCGATGAAGCAGTGAAGCAATAATAAAGCATGTCAGGTAGCGAATGCCCCGCGCATCGTCTAAGGAGGTAAACTAACCTTGTCTTTAGTTGGATCAGGATGAGTGTCGAGTCCCTCATCGGAAGGCCACCCCCGCCAACGATTCTCCTCTAAATCTTCGTCGGAGTCCTCCCTTTCCTTGGCCTCAAATCCAGATCGAATTTCATGAGGCGTGACACAAAGCCGTCCACAGGGACCTTCCTCCATCGATTTTGCATCGTCTTTTTCGATAAGTGCAAACGTTTGGGGTGGCCACCCGCGCCAGCCTTGCTCTTCTTCATCACTCAATGCCACCATATTTCGATCGTGTTATAATTAATAAAAAGGCTATGGTTATCGAAAGCGGATTGACGGAACCAACTTCAAGGATTACTATAAAATTAGATGCAAGTCGGGCAATTTTATTTTCTTTCATTCACTAAATCGATTTTGTTTCTGTGGGGCTCTCGCCGGAAGCATGATAATGATAACGGACGAGATCTGCAGTATCGGCACCGACGAGACGTAGAACTCGTGGATCAACGAGGCCGGGCGAAAGTCGGTTATAGAATCGAAAAACGTCGCGAGAGAGACGAGGATGATGACTAGTTTCTGCCCGCTCGCGAAGCCATCCACGAGCTCGAAAACAGATTCGCGAGCGGGCAGAAGCTCGGTTTCTGCCGAGTTTTCGCCAGCCTCGTTAATCGATGAGTTCCACGTCTCGTCGCTGCCGATAGTACAGGTCTCGTCCGTTATCATGCTTCCAGCGAGAACCCCACTGAACCAAAATCGATTTATCGAATGAAACAAAAGAAAATTGCTTAACTTGCATCGAAATTCATAGTAATCCCTGACATTGGTTATCCTTCAGACCGCTTTCAATAAAAGCCTTCGATAAAAGCCTTTTTATTATCAATAAAACGATAAAAATATGGTGGCATCGAGTGATGACGAAGAACAAGGTTGGCGCGGGTGGCCGTCCCATGAGTCAGCACTTCTTGAAAAAGAAGATGCAAAATCGATGGGGGAAAATCACCGTGGACGACTTTATTTCACTCCTCATCCAATTCGACTTGGATTTGAGACTAAGGAAACGGAGTCCGACGAATATTTACAGGTGAATGGTTGGCGGGGGTGGCCTGCCGATGAGGGACTCAACACTCATCCTAATTCTGAAGACAAGGTTAGTGTACTTCATTAGACAATCCGCGGGGCATTCACCACTTGACATTATTTATTGCTGTATTACTTTATTGGTTTATTGCTTCATTGCTTCATTGCTTATAGAGGAAGCTCATTTTCATGAAAAAAATTTGTTTCGACATTTTCATTTAAACATGTTCTAAAACATCAAAAATCATATTACGAAAAATCTCTGGATGGATGTGTGTGCCTGCCTGTGTGTATGCATGTGTGAAAGGTCTGAAAAACGCAACCTTCTTCAACTCAAGATCGAGCGGTTTATCGAGCGGGATGAAATTTGGCACCCAAAGTGCGGTCGCGGTCTAGCTTTCGCAAATTTTGAGTTATCGGAATGAATATTTCTACAGAAGTAGACTAGTATCATACAGTTATCTTTATTGTATTTTTAATAATCGTTAGAAGGGTCTTTGACTTACTTTTGTTACTTATTTGCTCTTCGATTGGCTTTCCCATTCTGTAAGTCAAAAAACATTGTCATAATATTTATAGGTTGAGCTCATACCCGGGTCGAATGTCTTCGTTGATGCGAATGATTTGAAACGGATGACCGATCGATGCTCGACGAAACCGCGGGAACTGTGCCGGCGCATCACCAAAGCTGTTGTTGGCAAAGAAAATTTAGCTTTGATGACGCCGAAAGGATTGTTTGGTGGCTTCAAACCAATCCCGGCAATCGTTTTGAAGGCCGTCGAACGTACGTTAAGTACTACCATGTATACCCCTTTTTAAATTCCACACATTCTTCATTAATTTGATCCTGATATTTATTTATTTCAGAATACATCAATGAAACGGTCCCAACGAAATGCCGCATCGATCGGGAAGAATATATGCGGGTCCTCACACTAATGTGTAATACGATGCGCAACCCAAAGCCGTACAACAAAATTAAAAAGCACTAAATCACTCGCACTCGCACTCGCACTCGCACTCGCACTCGCACTCGCACTCGCACTCGCACTCGCACTCGCACTCGCACTCGCACTCGCACTCGCACTCGCACTCGCACTCGCACTCGCACTCGCACACGCACTCGCACTCGCACTCGCACTCGCACTCGCACTCGCACTCGCACTCGCACTCGCACTCGCACTCGCACTCGCACTCGCACTCGCACTCGCACTCGCACTCGCACTCGCACTCGCACTCGCACTCGCACTCGCACTCGCACTCGCACTCGCACTCGCACTCGCACTCGCACTCGCACTCGCACTCGCACTCGCACTCGCACTCGCACTCGCACTCGCACTCGCACTCGCACTCGCACTCGCACTCGCACTCGCACTCGCACTCGCACTCGCACTCGCACTCGCACTCGCACTCGCACTCGCACTCGCACTCGCACTCGCACTCGCACTCGCACTCGCACTCGCACTCGCACTCGCACTCGCACTCGCACTCGCACTCGCACTCGCACTCGCACTCGCACTCGCACTCGCACTCGCACTCGCACTCGCACTCGCACTCGCACTCGCACTCGCACTCGCACTCGCACTCGCACTCGCACTCGCACTCGCACTCGCACTCGCACTCGCACTCGCACTCGCACTCGCACTCGCACTCGCACTCGCACTCGCACTCGCACTCGCACTCGCACTCGCACTCGCACTCGCACTCGCACTCGCACTCGCACTCGCACTCGCACTCGCACTCGCACTCGCACTCGCACTCGCACTCGCACTCGCACTCGCACTCGCACTCGCACTCGCACTCGCACTCGCACTCGCACTCGCACTCGCACTCGCACTCGCACTCGCACTCGCACTCGCACTCGCACTCGCACTCGCACTCGCACTCGCACTCGCACTCGCACTCGCACTCGCACTCGCACTCGCACTCGCACTCGCACTCGCACTCGCACTCGCACTCGCACTCGCACTCGCACTCGCACTCGCACTCGCACTCGCACTCGCACTCGCACTCGCACTCGCACTCGCACTCGCACTCGCACTCGCACTCGCACTCGCACTCGCACTCGCACTCGCACTCGCACTCGCACTCGCACTCGCACTCGCACTCGCACTCGCACTCGCACTCGCACTCGCACTCGCACTCGCACTCGCACTCGCACTCGCACTCGCACTCGCACTCGCACTCGCACTCGCACTCGCACTCGCACTCGCACTCGCACTCGCACTCGCACTCGCACTCGCACTCGCACTCGCACTCGCACTCGCACTCGCACTCGCACTCGCACTCGCACTCGCACTCGCACTCGCACTCGCACTCGCACTCGCACTCGCACTCGCACTCGCACTCGCACTCGCACTCGCACTCGCACTCGCACTCGCACTCGCACTCGCACTCGCACTCGCACTCGCACTCGCACTCGCACTCGCACTCGCACTCGCACTCGCACTCGCACTCGCACTCGCACTCGCACTCGCACTCGCACTCGCACTCGCACTCGCACTCGCACTCGCACTCGCACTCGCACTCGCACTCGCACTCGCACTCGCACTCGCACTCGCACTCGCACTCGCACTCGCACTCGCACTCGCACTCGCACTCGCACTCGCACTCGCACTCGCACTCGCACTCGCACTCGCACTCGCACTCGCACTCGCACTCGCACTCGCACTCGCACTCGCACTCGCACTCGCACTCGCACTCGCACTCGCACTCGCACTCGCACTCGCACTCGCACTCGCACTCGCACTCGCACTCGCACTCGCACTCGCACTCGCACTCGCACTCGCACTCGCACTCGCACTCGCACTCGCACTCGCACTCGCACTCGCACTCGCACTCGCACTCGCACTCGCACTCGCACTCGCACTCGCACTCGCACTCGCACTCGCACTCGCACTCGCACTCGCACTCGCACTCGCACTCGCACTCGCACTCGCACTCGCACTCGCACTCGCACTCGCACTCGCACTCGCACTCGCACTCGCACTCGCACTCGCACTCGCACTCGCACTCGCACTCGCACTCGCACTCGCACTCGCACTCGCACTCGCACTCGCACTCGCACTCGCACTCGCACTCGCACTCGCACTCGCACTCGCACTCGCACTCGCACTCGCACTCGCACTCGCACTCGCACTCGCACTCGCACTCGCACTCGCACTCGCACTCGCACTCGCACTCGCACTCGCACTCGCACTCGCACTCGCACTCGCACTCGCACTCGCACTCGCACTCGCACTCGCACTCGCACTCGCACTCGCACTCGCACTCGCACTCGCACTCGCACTCGCACTCGCACTCGCACTCGCACTCGCACTCGCACTCGCACTCGCACTCGCACTCGCACTCGCACTCGCACTCGCACTCGCACTCGCACTCGCACTCGCACTCGCACTCGCACTCGCACTCGCACTCGCACTCGCACTCGCACTCGCACTCGCACTCGCACTCGCACTCGCACTCGCACTCGCACTCGCACTCGCACTCGCACTCGCACTCGCACTCGCACTCGCACTCGCACTCGCACTCGCACTCGCACTCGCACTCGCACTCGCACTCGCACTCGCACTCGCACTCGCACTCGCACTCGCACTCGCACTCGCACTCGCACTCGCACTCGCACTCGCACTCGCACTCGCACTCGCACTCGCACTCGCACTCGCACTCGCACTCGCACTCGCACTCGCACTCGCACTCGCACTCGCACTCGCACTCGCACTCGCACTCGCACTCGCACTCGCACTCGCACTCGCACTCGCACTCGCACTCGCACTCGCACTCGCACTCGCACTCGCACTCGCACTCGCACTCGCACTCGCACTCGCACTCGCACTCGCACTCGCACTCGCACTCGCACTCGCACTCGCACTCGCACTCGCACTCGCACTCGCACTCGCACTCGCACTCGCACTCGCACTCGCACTCGCACTCGCACTCGCACTCGCACTCGCACTCGCACTCGCACTCGCACTCGCACTCGCACTCGCACTCGCACTCGCACTCGCACTCGCACTCGCACTCGCACTCGCACTCGCACTCGCACTCGCACTCGCACTCGCACTCGCACTCGCACTCGCACTCGCACTCGCACTCGCACTCGCACTCGCACTCGCACTCGCACTCGCACTCGCACTCGCACTCGCACTCGCACTCGCACTCGCACTCGCACTCGCACTCGCACTCGCACTCGCACTCGCACTCGCACTCGCACTCGCACTCGCACTCGCACTCGCACTCGCACTCGCACTCGCACTCGCACTCGCACTCGCACTCGCACTCGCACTCGCACTCGCACTCGCACTCGCACTCGCACTCGCACTCGCACTCGCACTCGCACTCGCACTCGCACTCGCACTCGCACTCGCACTCGCACTCGCACTCGCACTCGCACTCGCACTCGCACTCGCACTCGCACTCGCACTCGCACTCGCACTCGCACTCGCACTCGCACTCGCACTCGCACTCGCACTCGCACTCGCACTCGCACTCGCACTCGCACTCGCACTCGCACTCGCACTCGCACTCGCACTCGCACTCGCACTCGCACTCGCACTCGCACTCGCACTCGCACTCGCACTCGCACTCGCACTCGCACTCGCACTCGCACTCGCACTCGCACTCGCACTCGCACTCGCACTCGCACTCGCACTCGCACTCGCACTCGCACTCGCACTCGCACTCGCACTCGCACTCGCACTCGCACTCGCACTCGCACTCGCACTCGCACTCGCACTCGCACTCGCACTCGCACTCGCACTCGCACTCGCACTCGCACTCGCACTCGCACTCGCACTCGCACTCGCACTCGCACTCGCACTCGCACTCGCACTCGCACTCGCACTCGCACTCGCACTCGCACTCGCACTCGCACTCGCACTCGCACTCGCACTCGCACTCGCACTCGCACTCGCACTCGCACTCGCACTCGCACTCGCACTCGCACTCGCACTCGCACTCGCACTCGCACTCGCACTCGCACTCGCACTCGCACTCGCACTCGCACTCGCACTCGCACTCGCACTCGCACTCGCACTCGCACTCGCACTCGCACTCGCACTCGCACTCGCACTCGCACTCGCACTCGCACTCGCACTCGCACTCGCACTCGCACTCGCACTCGCACTCGCACTCGCACTCGCACTCGCACTCGCACTCGCACTCGCACTCGCACTCGCACTCGCACTCGCACTCGCACTCGCACTCGCACTCGCACTCGCACTCGCACTCGCACTCGCACTCGCACTCGCACTCGCACTCGCACTCGCACTCGCACTCGCACTCGCACTCGCACTCGCACTCGCACTCGCACTCGCACTCGCACTCGCACTCGCACTCGCACTCGCACTCGCACTCGCACTCGCACTCGCACTCGCACTCGCACTCGCACTCGCACTCGCACTCGCACTCGCACTCGCACTCGCACTCGCACTCGCACTCGCACTCGCACTCGCACTCGCACTCGCACTCGCACTCGCACTCGCACTCGCACTCGCACTCGCACTCGCACTCGCACTCGCACTCGCACTCGCACTCGCACTCGCACTCGCACTCGCACTCGCACTCGCACTCGCACTCGCACTCGCACTCGCACTCGCACTCGCACTCGCACTCGCACTCGCACTCGCACTCGCACTCGCACTCGCACTCGCACTCGCACTCGCACTCGCACTCGCACTCGCACTCGCACTCGCACTCGCACTCGCACTCGCACTCGCACTCGCACTCGCACTCGCACTCGCACTCGCACTCGCACTCGCACTCGCACTCGCACTCGCACTCGCACTCGCACTCGCACTCGCACTCGCACTCGCACTCGCACTCGCACTCGCACTCGCACTCGCACTCGCACTCGCACTCGCACTCGCACTCGCACTCGCACTCGCACTCGCACTCGCACTCGCACTCGCACTCGCACTCGCACTCGCACTCGCACTCGCACTCGCACTCGCACTCGCACTCGCACTCGCACTCGCACTCGCACTCGCACTCGCACTCGCACTCGCACTCGCACTCGCACTCGCACTCGCACTCGCACTCGCACTCGCACTCGCACTCGCACTCGCACTCGCACTCGCACTCGCACTCGCACTCGCACTCGCACTCGCACTCGCACTCGCACTCGCACTCGCACTCGCACTCGCACTCGCACTCGCACTCGCACTCGCACTCGCACTCGCACTCGCACTCGCACTCGCACTCGCACTCGCACTCGCACTCGCACTCGCACTCGCACTCGCACTCGCACTCGCACTCGCACTCGCACTCGCACTCGCACTCGCACTCGCACTCGCACTCGCACTCGCACTCGCACTCGCACTCGCACTCGCACTCGCACTCGCACTCGCACTCGCACTCGCACTCGCACTCGCACTCGCACTCGCACTCGCACTCGCACTCGCACTCGCACTCGCACTCGCACTCGCACTCGCACTCGCACTCGCACTCGCACTCGCACTCGCACTCGCACTCGCACTCGCACTCGCACTCGCACTCGCACTCGCACTCGCACTCGCACTCGCACTCGCACTCGCACTCGCACTCGCACTCGCACTCGCACTCGCACTCGCACTCGCACTCGCACTCGCACTCGCACTCGCACTCGCACTCGCACTCGCACTCGCACTCGCACTCGCACTCGCACTCGCACTCGCACTCGCACTCGCACTCGCACTCGCACTCGCACTCGCACTCGCACTCGCACTCGCACTCGCACTCGCACTCGCACTCGCACTCGCACTCGCACTCGCACTCGCACTCGCACTCGCACTCGCACTCGCACTCGCACTCGCACTCGCACTCGCACTCGCACTCGCACTCGCACTCGCACTCGCACTCGCACTCGCACTCGCACTCGCACTCGCACTCGCACTCGCACTCGCACTCGCACTCGCACTCGCACTCGCACTCGCACTCGCACTCGCACTCGCACTCGCACTCGCACTCGCACTCGCACTCGCACTCGCACTCGCACTCGCACTCGCACTCGCACTCGCACTCGCACTCGCACTCGCACTCGCACTCGCACTCGCACTCGCACTCGCACTCGCACTCGCACTCGCACTCGCACTCGCACTCGCACTCGCACTCGCACTCGCACTCGCACTCGCACTCGCACTCGCACTCGCACTCGCACTCGCACTCGCACTCGCACTCGCACTCGCACTCGCACTCGCACTCGCACTCGCACTCGCACTCGCACTCGCACTCGCACTCGCACTCGCACTCGCACTCGCACTCGCACTCGCACTCGCACTCGCACTCGCACTCGCACTCGCACTCGCACTCGCACTCGCACTCGCACTCGCACTCGCACTCGCACTCGCACTCGCACTCGCACTCGCACTCGCACTCGCACTCGCACTCGCACTCGCACTCGCACTCGCACTCGCACTCGCACTCGCACTCGCACTCGCACTCGCACTCGCACTCGCACTCGCACTCGCACTCGCACTCGCACTCGCACTCGCACTCGCACTCGCACTCGCACTCGCACTCGCACTCGCACTCGCACTCGCACTCGCACTCGCACTCGCACTCGCACTCGCACTCGCACTCGCACTCGCACTCGCACTCGCACTCGCACTCGCACTCGCACTCGCACTCGCACTCGCACTCGCACTCGCACTCGCACTCGCACTCGCACTCGCACTCGCACTCGCACTCGCACTCGCACTCGCACTCGCACTCGCACTCGCACTCGCACTCGCACTCGCACTCGCACTCGCACTCGCACTCGCACTCGCACTCGCACTCGCACTCGCACTCGCACTCGCACTCGCACTCGCACTCGCACTCGCACTCGCACTCGCACTCGCACTCGCACTCGCACTCGCACTCGCACTCGCACTCGCACTCGCACTCGCACTCGCACTCGCACTCGCACTCGCACTCGCACTCGCACTCGCACTCGCACTCGCACTCGCACTCGCACTCGCACTCGCACTCGCACTCGCACTCGCACTCGCACTCGCACTCGCACTCGCACTCGCACTCGCACTCGCACTCGCACTCGCACTCGCACTCGCACTCGCACTCGCACTCGCACTCGCACTCGCACTCGCACTCGCACTCGCACTCGCACTCGCACTCGCACTCGCACTCGCACTCGCACTCGCACTCGCACTCGCACTCGCACTCGCACTCGCACTCGCACTCGCACTCGCACTCGCACTCGCACTCGCACTCGCACTCGCACTCGCACTCGCACTCGCACTCGCACTCGCACTCGCACTCGCACTCGCACTCGCACTCGCACTCGCACTCGCACTCGCACTCGCACTCGCACTCGCACTCGCACTCGCACTCGCACTCGCACTCGCACTCGCACTCGCACTCGCACTCGCACTCGCACTCGCACTCGCACTCGCACTCGCACTCGCACTCGCACTCGCACTCGCACTCGCACTCGCACTCGCACTCGCACTCGCACTCGCACTCGCACTCGCACTCGCACTCGCACTCGCACTCGCACTCGCACTCGCACTCGCACTCGCACTCGCACTCGCACTCGCACTCGCACTCGCACTCGCACTCGCACTCGCACTCGCACTCGCACTCGCACTCGCACTCGCACTCGCACTCGCACTCGCACTCGCACTCGCACTCGCACTCGCACTCGCACTCGCACTCGCACTCGCACTCGCACTCGCACTCGCACTCGCACTCGCACTCGCACTCGCACTCGCACTCGCACTCGCACTCGCACTCGCACTCGCACTCGCACTCGCACTCGCACTCGCACTCGCACTCGCACTCGCACTCGCACTCGCACTCGCACTCGCACTCGCACTCGCACTCGCACTCGCACTCGCACTCGCACTCGCACTCGCACTCGCACTCGCACTCGCACTCGCACTCGCACTCGCACTCGCACTCGCACTCGCACTCGCACTCGCACTCGCACAATTCAACGAAATAAAATAAATACGGAGTAGAAAAATAGTTATTGTTTATTATTAACTAATATCTTAATTTTTTACCTGATAGTATATTTTTCCGAATGACGACACTTCTAGTTTAAAAATCTCGATTTTAGAATAGACGGGACTTCATATGAGAAAAAGGCATTTCCGGTTCGGAAATCTCAGTTTTCAACCAGATGTGACATCATAAGCTGAAATGTTATGTTCGATTTAGAAATCTCAGTTCAACCAGAAGTTACGTCGCACATAGAAACGTAGTTTTCCGTTTGGCAATTTCAGTGCTACCGGTAACGACGTAGTCTCGTAGAACATCACTTTCGGTTGATCTGACATTTTCAAACTAAAGGTGAAGTTTTCCTTTATGCCGTTCGGAGCATCTAGAATACGAAAATGCACGCCGGAATGTGACCGGGCTAATAGCCGGAAGTATTATTAATCGAGGTGTATGGTAATTTATAGACGTCTATGGGAAGTCATCGACGCATATAGAAATTTGTAGACGTGTATGGGATTTTTCGGAATCTTTATTTTTTCACCGAGAGTCTGAAACAGTGCTGTATCATCCACCGTAGATTCAAGTGGGCTTTTACTTAGCCAGTTCAAGTAAGTGCAGATCAGAATGTGACCGGGCAAACCCGAGGTTTCATTTATCGAGGTATATGGAAATTTATGGACGTGTCTGGGATTTTTTGAAATCCTTATTTTTTAAACGGTACTACAAAGTCTATCATAGATTCGAGTGAACGTTCGGAGCAGCTAGAGCAGGAAGATGCCCACCGAAAAATGACCAGGCGAATAACAAGCCGAAAATATTATTTATCGAGTTGTACGGGAATTTATCGAGAAGTATGGGAATTTATCGACGCGCATGCGAATTTTTCTACGTGTATCGGAATTTTTCTACGTGTATGGGAATTTTTCTACGTGTATGGGAATTTTTCTACGTGTATGGGAATTTTTCTACGTGTATGGGAATTTTTCTACGTGTATGGGAATTTTTCTACGTGTATGGGAAAATTCCCATACACGTAGAAAAATTGCACCTCGATAAATATCAAGGTGCATGGGAATTTATCGAGGTATATGGGAATTTATCGAAGTGTATGGGAATTTATCGAAGTGTATGGGAATTTTTCTACGTGTATGGGAATTTTTCTACGTGTATGGAAAAATTCCCATACACGTAGAAAAATTGCACCTCGATCAATATCGAGGTATATGGGAATTTATCGAGGTATATGGGAATTTATCGAAGTGTATGGGAATTTATCGAAGTGTATGGGAATTTTTCTACGTGTATGGAAAAATTCCCATACACGTAGAAAAATTGCACCTCGATCAATATCGAGGTGTATGGGATTTTATCGAGATGTATGGGATTTTTCGAATTCCTTATTTTTTCACCGAGAGGCGAAAACGGAATTACAAAGTCCATCGTCGATTGGAATGAATGTTCGGAGCAGCTAGAATACAATAATGAACGCCGAAATGTGACCGGGCCAATAGCAAGCGGGAAGTATTATTTATCGAGGTGTACGGGAATTTATCGACGAGTATAGGAATTTATAGACGTGTATGGAATTTTTCGGAATTTTTTCGGGATTTTTTCTACGTGTATGGAATTTTTTCTACGTGTATGGGAATTTTTCTACGTGTATGGGAATTCTTCTACGTGTATGGGAATTTTTCTACGTGTATGGGAATTTTTCTACGTGTATGGGAATTTTTCTACGTGTATGGGAATTTTTCTACGTGTATGGGAATTCATCGACGCGTATAAAAATGTATCGAGGGGTATGGGAATTTATCGAGGGGTATGAGAATGTATCGAGGTGTATGGGAATTTATCTACTTGTATGGGATTTTTCGAAATCCTTATTTTTTCACCGAGAGTCCGAAACGGTGCTACAAAGTCTATAGTAGATTCGAGTAAACTCTTGGAGCAGCCAGATCAAGTACATGCATGTCGGAATGTGACCGGACCAATGGCAATCCGAAAATAATATTTATCGACATGTATGGGAATGTCCGATTTCTTAATTTTTTCACGGGAGAGTCTGAACCGGCGCTGCATCGTCCATCGTAAACTCGAGCGAGTTTTTGAAGCAGTCAGAACAAGAAAATCCACGTCGGAATGTGAACGCGACAATAGCAAACTGAAAGTAAGATTTATCGAGGTGTATGGGAATAATTTGAGACCCTTTGTTCACGTGCGAGTCCGAAACGGTGTTTCATCATCCAACGTAAATTCGAGCGAGTTTTCGAAGATGCCAAAAGAACATAATGCACGTTACAGTGCAATACCAAAACATAAGCCAATTGAAATGATTTTTATTTGGTTTGAAAAGTAATAAAAGGTATTGGAAGTTTTTTTTACATAAACTGTTTCTGAAATTTCAAACACATGTGCATTGCAATTTTGCAGTACAATTTTTGTAAATTTCAGGCAAAAGTTTTGTTATTTTTATGTGGTATACAGATAACGTACATTAACGTTCAATTAATGTAATTAATGTAACCAAATTTCAAGATCTAGTGCATTAAATTTACAATGATTTTTTATAGTGACTCACGAGACAAACTCTGCCTTGTACGGGGATCCAGTGCGATAACATCGCACTGAACATTCCGTGATAGGCAGAGACTCGATGTCATCAACCTGCGAGCTTCCTCTGATGATTTTTAAAGAAGCTATCAATTTTCATTAATTCGACTTTTAGCCTGATTGCATATCTGCAGTTTCATCCGCAGCCGGCAACCACGCGAGAAGCTGTCGGCCGATCGAAATGAAGGCTAACTTCGAACCGTTCGAGTTCCCGCCCGTTGTCTTTTGTCACCTGTCCGTGTTTGCTTGCGGATGGTAGTCGGGCCATTGTTTACTCAACGTTCGAGCGTCGAGACTCCGATATGTAAAACGAGCTGTGATTGGTCGACTTTGAACGTTAATAGCTCGGTCAATTTTTACTCCATCGCAATTTCGCAAAGACCAAAATTTTAAGTGCGACCCGCTCTATACGCCGGTATAACTTTCGTACACAAGTTACACCTCACCCTGTATATTGGATATATATTATATATCCAGTATATATCTCATGTATATATAACATATATCCCGAAATATATTTATGCTGTGATGATACTTCCTTTTACTTAACACTTCCAGACGGGACAATCGGGGAAATATAGGGCGGGGGAAACGGGGAAATAATACACCAGCGTTTTGTATAGAGATATGGAAAAATGGCTTTTAATGATAGACTGTTCGGGGGATGATAATTAACAAAATAAATGCAACAATCTTAATAGCAATCGAAAAGAGAAGAAAAGTTCGCAATAACCAATATAATAATCAATCCGTAGGGGAAATAAGAAAATAGAACAATAATTAATATTCGGGGGGGAAAATCAGAAAATATGAAGCTATTTAATACGCAGGGAAAAAATACGGGGGTCGAAAACTAATTAATGCGCGGGGAAAAATAAGAAAGTGACAAAATAATTAATATCCGGGGGAACAGAAAAAAATAAGAGCTAACAAAATAAATAATACTCGGGAAAAGAAATACGACGATAGCAAAAATAATAAAATATGAAAATGATCAATACGGCGGAAAATAAATAAAAGTTGAGAAATAATCAATAACTTACGGAACTAATGGAACTTATACTAATTGCGCGTCAATCGTCGGAAGGAGGGGAGGGCTGGCCGGTGAATATTCTACACGCTACGCGTGGTAATTGGCTAAACTCAGCAAAATATAAAAAATGGCAAAATAACTCAAAATGTTTACTACATGTTTTGGGCGCTAGCTACTTTCACGGTGTATCACCGGTATTCTCGATTTATGAATCGGCACAACAAAAAAAAAAAAAATGAACAAAAAAAATCCTAGCGGGAATGGGGGAGGGAGGGGGGACGAGACTTCTCAAGGCCGGAGGCACTGTCCAGGGCTTCTTTATAATATTACCTCGGCACGAAAGAAAATGGAAAAATAATTTCAATAATCACCAAAAGCAGGAAAAAAAGAAATAAGAATGAAGAATTTTCGAGTCTCGGGGAAATAGGGAATGATAAACTAACGGTCGCACGCTGTAAATTTCCGCGATCGCCACCACTCACGCGCCCAACGAGAAATCGAGAAAAATGCCGGCGCACGTGGCAGCCGGTGATCGACGGTCAAAAAAAAAGCACAAGCAAAAATCAATACAATTATAAAAAGGGGGTGACCATGAATTTTCAGGGGGGATCTGGGGAATGGGGCAATCAATTTGGGGGTAAATGGGGGAAGGGAAACTCAAGACGTACTCACTCAACCGGTCTTTCGCACGTTTTTGTCGGTTACAATTATTTCCTCCGAACAAAATCCTTTCCAATATTCCGTTGGTATTCCGAGTCGTTATATAATCCAAAATTTGGTCCAATTCGTGTCCGTTTTATCGCCTCGGGTCGGTACTCTCCAGGAGTGGAGTCTGATTATAACGTGGGCTTTCCGGGTCGATATAAATTCCAAGGATTTCGCTCTTACAATTTTTCTTTTATCACACACACGTTCGCTCTATCGCTCCTCGTGGCTCGAAGTGAAGACGGCCTCGCCGCTTCCGGCTTCTTCTCCGACCTTAGGGTCGGTCTTGCAATTTGCGATTTGTTTGGCGAAAATCTCGGGACTAGCTGACGGTGGGCGTTGTAATTGGCTGCGGCTGATTGCGAATATTCGTCGCGACGGAAGGCCTGTCGCGACGTTCGGCGCGCGCATCCTCGGCATCAATTGGCCTATCGATTGCCGAACATTATCGCCGTCGAGAGGTGCTGGTTCCTCGCGCCGCTCGGGCGAAATGTTGCAACTGACAGTTCGTGCTGATTTTTCACTGTTTTCGCCCGCACGACACAGCTCGTCGGTTTAAACTCGTAATTTCGAGCCGAGAGTGTGTCGTCGGGTTTCGGACTGGCCAGGGCGAGTCAATCAGGTGGAATCTTCGTTGCGGTGGCCTCCAGGGGACGGACGGCGACGTTTTGGAAGTGCACCGAGTGTGTCGGCCGATTTGGAGGTTAGTGCTGGGTTGGTGCTCCAAGTGTATTTTATTGGACGATTTCGTGCTTTCCTCATGGTCTGTCGGAGTTGGCGGTCTTCGCAGGGTTATTCCATGTAGTGGGAAGGTCCTCGGTGGTTGCGATGGTCTTCGATGATCGTTGTTGGTCTGCGATGAGTCTTCGATGGGTCTTCGACGGGTCCTCAGTGGAGGGCGATGGCTGTGTTGAGTGAGTCAAAGGACGGACAGGGTGGCAGGGACTAAGGGTAAGTCAGGGGACGGGGGTTAACAATGTGTAGCGTCGATGCTTAAATTACATGTGTTAATTCTAATTTATTCCCTAGGTGAGTGGTGGGACGTCGAGCCACGTCGGGGGAAGACTTGTGACGTACCACGTCACAACTCCGCCCCACTTGCCGAAAGTACGTCTCCTGACGACTTGAGCAACACATTCACACTGGGGACGAACAGGGTAGGATTTCTGGAAGGGGGCAGAGGGGGCTGGCGGGTGTTAGAAAAATATTGGAATGCAATCTCGTAATTGTAATAATACCGTTTTTACTCGTCCTCAGTCTTGTCTTCTCGTATTTACATCTGTCATCCTCACAACTAAAAATAAACAGCTCTTTGGTAATGCTTGTGTGGGATGACAGTCATGAGATCATATCAAATAAAAATCGTACAAAAGAAAATAATAAACTCAAAAAAAACTAACTAATTGGCCTCTTGGTGGCAAGTACTGAGGGTTGGAGGAGTCGGGGAGAAAATAACGGAAGGGAAGAACATTATAACCAAAATTCGAGTGATACAAGAAAAAGAGATATTAAGCAGTGTTCAGTTTCAGTGAAAAAGAGATATTAAGCAGTTCTCATCAAAGAATTTTTCTCACGAAAGATTTTTTCTCATCAAAGATTTTTTCTCATCAAAGATTTTTTCTCATCAAAGAATTTTTCTCATCAAAGAATTTTTCTCATTAAAGAATTTTTCTCATCAAAGAATTTTTCTCATCAAAGAATTTTTCTCATCAAAGAATTTTTCTCATCAAAGAATTTTTCTCATCAAAGAATTTTTCTCATCAAAGAATTTTTCTCATCAAAGAATTTTTCTCATCAAAGAATTTTTCTCATCAAAGAATTTTTCTCATCAAAGAATTTTTCTCATCAAAGAATTTTTCTCATCAAAGAATTTTTCTCATCAAAGAATTTTTCTCATCAAAGAATTTTTCTCATCAAAGAATTTTTCTCATCAAAGAATTTTTCTCATCAAAGAATTTTTCTCATCAAAGAATTTTTCTCATCAAAGAATTTTTCTCATCAAAGAATTTTTCTCATCAAAGAATTTTTCTCATCAAAGAATTTTTCTCATCAAAGAATTTTTCTCATCAAAGAATTTTTCTCATCAAAGAATTTTTCTCATCAAAGAATTTTTCTCATCAAAGAATTTTTCTCATCAAAGAATTTTTCTCATCAAAGAATTTTTCTCATCAAAGAATTTTTCTCATCAAAGAATTTTTCTCATCAAAGAATTTTTCTCATCAAAGAATTTTTCTCATCAAAGAATTTTTCTCATCAAAGAATTTTTCTCAACAAAGAATTTTTCTCATCAAAGAATTTTTCTCATCAAAGAATTTTTCTCATCAAAGAATTTTTCTCATCAAAGAATTTTTCTCATCAAAGAATTTTTCTCATCAAAGAATTTTTCTCATCAAAGAATTTTTCTCATCAAAGAATTTTTCTCATCAAAGAATTTTTCTCATCAAAGAATTTTTCTCATCAAAGAATTTTTCTCATCAAAGAATTTTTCTCATCAAAGAATTTTTCTTATCAAAGAATTTTTCTCATCAAAGAATTTTTCTCATCAAAGAATTTTTCTCATCAAAGAATTTTTCTCATCAAAGAATTTTTCTCATCAAAGAATTTTTCTCATCAAAGAATTTTTCTCATCAAAGAATTTTTCTTATCAAAGAATTTTTCTCATCAAAGAATTTTTCTCATCAAAGAATTTTTCTCATCAAAGAATTTTTCTCATCAAAGAATTTTTCTCATCAAAGAATTTTTCTCATCAAAGAATTTTTCTCATCAAAGAATTTTTCTCATCAAAGTGTGACGTACGGGCGTTGCTTACGTCAAAATAACCTCGTCGCGAGAAGCGCGACGAGTTTATATTTTTGTTCGGGATCGTTCCCGGTCCGTCCTCTACAGGACGTTTCTCGATACTGCGTGCAGGTCGCTAAATAATTAAGACGGTAATTTATTATGACTCGAGATTTAATTACGGAAATGGCACGAATTGATTACTGATACAAATGGTTCAAATTAAAATTGGACAATAGTATTATGTGCCGAGAAGACTTTCACACTTACATCACACGAACACACATACACTCCCGCAATCACGAATATATATTCCCTCTCTTATTACACTCCCTTCATACTCTTACGCTCATACTCTTACACTCATACTCTTACACTCTCTTCGTACTCTTCCTCTTACTCTTACACTTCCTTCATACTCTTACACTCATACTCTTACACTCTCTTCGTACTCTTCCTCTTACTCTTACACTTCCTTCATACTCTTACACTCATACTCTTACACTCATACTCTTACACGCACCGCGAACACGCACTTAAGACTACACGACAATATTGTTCGTGGCGTGAATAATTACACTTATAACTAGCACGAACAGGCTGACCACCGCGGCGAGTAACACTTTTCAGGCTCCTTACGGCCATCGCGATTTCGCGTACTAATAGACCGGGGTGTTCCCTCAAGATTTACTTTACTCCTGCGGGTGCTGGACGAGGAGCCGATCCGAAGTTCAAGCTTTCGCTTTCACTGTATCTTCGGGACTGTCCTCCCCGGCTCGTACATCCGACGATCTCTCGACCGTCGGGTGTCGCACCGGGGAGGATTTTTGCAAGATCGCGGAATTGTACCTCGCTTGAAAGAAGGCGAGAGGAGACGTTAGGATGGCCCCTCGAGCCCCGCTCGCGATTCTCGAGAAAAACATCGCGCGACCCGCGACGCGTAGAATAACGCCGCGGTAGGCGCGATGTTGAAACGGCTATTAAGGGAAATTAAATATTAAAAAGGCAACGGAATACATCCTGTGTATTCCGATACCTTGATAGTTAATCCCGCCGCTGACGAGCCTGTACGTGCTATATCGCGAGTTCTAGTCACGAATCGCGCGAGAAAATTCGAAATAAAAATTATTCCCGCGCGGAACGTGACATCCCTCCCCCCTTAAGAGTCGACGCCCTCGTCGACCCGATCATCGAGATGATCGAACAAACGAGCGCGTCAAACTCGGCGGGTCGCGGATTTGACAAAAAAAAATAAAAATAAAATAAAAATAAAAATAAAAATAAAAATAAAATAAAAATAAAATAAAAATAAAATAAAAATAAAATAAAAATAAAATAAAAATAAAATAAAAATAAAATAAAAATAAAATAAAAATAAAATAAAAATAAAAATAAAATAAAAATAAAATAAAAATAAAATAAAAATAAAATAAAAATAAAATAAAAATAAAATAAAAATAAAATAAAAATAAAATAAAAATAAAATAAAAATAAAATAAAAATAAAATAAAAATAAAATAAAAATAAAATAAAAATAAAATAAAAATAAAATAAAAATAAAATAAAAATAAAATAAAAATAAAATAAAAATAAAATAAAAATAAAATAAAAATAAAATAAAAATAAAATAAAAATAAAATAAAAATAAAATAAAAATAAAATAAAAATAAAATAAAAATAAAATAAAAATAAAATAAAAATAAAATAAAAATAAAATAAAAATAAAATAAAAATAAAATAAAAATAAAATAAAAATAAAATAAAAATAAAATAAAAATAAAATAAAAATAAAATAAAAATAAAATAAAAATAAAATAAAAATAAAATAAAAATAAAATAAAAATAAAATAAAAATAAAATAAAAATAAAATAAAAATAAAATAAAAATAAAATAAAAATAAAATAAAAATAAAATAAAAATAAAATAAAAATAAAATAAAAATAAAATAAAAATAAAATAAAAATAAAATAAAAATAAAATAAAAATAAAATAAAAATAAAATAAAAATAAAATAAAAATAAAATAAAAATAAAATAAAAATAAAATAAAAATAAAATAAAAATAAAATAAAAATAAAATAAAAATAAAATAAAAATAAAATAAAAATAAAATAAAAATAAAATAAAAATAAAATAAAAATAAAATAAAAATAAAATAAAAATAAAATAAAAATAAAATAAAAATAAAATAAAAATAAAATAAAAATAAAATAAAAATAAGCTTGCCGGCTAAATATTTTTAAAAGTAATAAAAATAGAACAAAATATATAAGGTCAGTAGGAAGATTAAATATACGATACCGACAGGTGTTTCAATAATCCGGTGCGCAATACGGTTCACCACACTTATTGTCTCTATCGATGGTCACGGCAGTGAAGAGCACCGTCGGCTAATCACAGGCGATGGCCGTGCTCCTTGCCGTCGGCGCGAACGAAGAAGCGACGACCGGGCTCCCTTGACGTCGGCACGAATGATAAAGCGACGGCCGTGTTCCCCCGCCGTCAACAGCTGGGCTGAAGCGACGGCCGTGTTCCCTCGCCGTCGACTCCTGGGCTGTTGCGGCGGTCGGCTCCCTTGCCGCCGCCACGCTCTCTACTCGTCACCGTCGAGGACCTCCGAATCTACATCGGTGTCATCGTCGGTGTCATCGACCGATGATCCTGAAGCACACTCGGACTTGTCGCTCTCGGGGTCCTCCGAATCTTCGCCAGACCGGGCCGAGGCGAATGAGATGGTGCCCTCCGTCTCCGAAACCGCCGATTCCTCCGATCCTTCGGATTCGCTGCCAGAGACGGTCGGCGTCTCCCGCGGCGAATCCTCGGTAACGGCTACCGTTCCGTCGGTATCCTCGCCGTCACTTGAGTCGCCTCCAACCGAAGCTGGCTGCATAGCTCGCTCCAGCGCGATTGTCCGGGCTCGGAGAATCTCCTCGATCTCGCCGAGCTGTCTCTCGGCGGAGGCGAACGCACTGTCCATCCCATCCGCGGGTAGCGCGGCGTCGCCCTCCGAAGCGCTGACCGTTGCGTCGAGCTCCTCGCCTCCGAGCACGTCGGCGACAGCTCGACGCAAATTCTCCATCAGCGTATAAATCCTTGTCCGATCTGACTCGAGAAGGGGTCGTTTGGTTCCGGCCACCCCCGTCCACCGGACGTAATGAAGGTCCTCGCCGGGCTGGAGCTCGATGGCGGAGGTCTGCGTCGACTTGTCCCTCGTCTTCGCCTCCGCCTGGATGCCCTTGTCCTTGACCGTTATCCTGATGGTCCTCGGGCGGCCGGTGACGAAGGTCTTTGATCTCTGCATCGGCGGCCTCGACACACTGCTACTTGGATACATCCACGCCAGGGATGTCGGCAAACCGTCGAGCGCGGCGGATTGCCCCGGCTGCGACGGACGGGCGCGAGTGGCGGCCGGCAACGTTGATGCCGGTTGAACTCCGACCTTTTCCCCGATCGGCAAAACAGGCCCAATCGGCAGGATAAGCCGGTCGGCCACCTCGGATTTTCGGAGCTCCTCGACGCGGAGCAGATACCGCGCCAAGCAAGCCCCGGCGTGCTGCGATTTCTCTCGAGCACTCACTCCGTCGCCGCACAGCTCGCACAGGTACAAGCTCCCGAGCGCGCGACGCGACATGAGTCTCCGCTCATAGCATCTTTCCCAATCGGGGCAAGCCGGCGCACTCTTGCCGCAACACACACACCTGCCTCGAAGCGTCAGCTGGATAATTTTTGCGTCCATGATTAGTTATATTTTGTATTTTTATTGTCCTTTTTATCACTTTTGGTTGTCACTTTTAAACGCGTGACCGTACACCTATTATTTTCCGGGACGGTGAGCAATGAAGTGCACGCGCGGAAGTTCGGAGCCAATCTGACTTCGGTAATTATCGTCACTAGGCCTCGCACCATCCCCGATGTGACCCGGTGGGAGGTATTAGGGCCCCGGCAGGGCCGTCGGTCATTCAATCCCGCATTGGGTCCTGCAGTGGAAGCGAGCGCGAGGATGTTTTGTCTCGGCGCTCGGCTCCACGTGAGATAACGGCGTTTTCCTCGAACCGCCGGGGACTGCTGAGTCCTCTCCATGACGCGAGGTATCGGGCGAACGATAACTTTGTTTCACCCGTGGTGACGATTGAGTCCCTTGGCCACACTCGATAGTCACTCTGCGTTTTATTTTATTTCCTCGGGCTTCGGTTTCTTCTTGCCCGCCGCACAAAGACCCGAGATTAAATTCCACGCTCACGCGCGGCACGAACTCTGGCCGTTCTCCGTCGCACGAATAAAATTTCAAGGCCTAACTCCGCTCTTCCTGTTGTTGAGAGGGAAGATTAACGGCTAGGTACTCCGCAAGCTCGTAAGCCTCCTCGAGTGTTTTAGGTTTTTGGACGAGGACTCCCGCGCTCATCTGTGCTGGTAACCCCCTGATGAAGGTGCCACGTCCAATCCCATACAATGGGTCCTTGTCTTCTGCCGGCGGTTCGGCGTCGTATTCTATACGATACGCGTTCCTTCCGCAGGCAACGACGGTCCGAACCCTGTCGTAAAAATCGCCGACCGATTCGTCCTTTGACATACGCATCGATGACAATTTGGTATTATAATAATTATAGGTCTTGCCGGCAGCGTGACGTTTTTTCAGAATTTTAACCAAATCAGCGATCGTATTTACCTGAAGACCGTGCAAACAGTTACGTACGGCACCGCGCAATTTGCTAATAACTATTGCAACGTAGTCGCTTTCTTCTGCGTCCGGCACGCTTACTGACAAATTCTGTACGTCTTGCAGGAAATCTCTTAAAGAAATTCCCTGGCCGTCATACAGGGGCAAATTGTTAAACCTATTTTGCAGAGTCATGCCCTGCATCATACTCGTCATGTTCAGCACTGACTGTGCAGACATGTCGAGTGCCCGAGCAATCGCTGGATCCGGATCAGTCATGATTGACCCTTTGCTTTTAATCTTTTTCCTTTTTTTTTTTTTTTTTTTTTTTTTTTTTTGCTATTTTGCTATTTTTTTTTATTTTTTTATTTTTGAATGTAAAAATTTTGTTTATCGTTATACAAATTAATAAATTTTGAATTTGGAAAGATTTTAAACAGAAATTTAAATTGTCAGGAATAAATTTTTTTTTTTTTTTTTTTTTTTTTTAATTTTTTTTTTGAATGTAAAGATTTTGTTTACTTTATTCGAATAAAAAAATTTTGAAAAAGTTTTTGAATTTTGAATAATTTTGAAAAACACGAAACCTCGAGAAGTGACCGGTATCCCACTTCTGACACCAGTTATTTGTGACGTACGGGCGTTGCTTACGTCAAAATAACCTCGTCGCGAGAAGCGCGACGAGTTTATATTTTTGTTCGGGATCGTTCCCGGTCCGTCCTCTACAGGACGTTTCTCGATACTGCGTGCAGGTCGCTAAATAATTAAGACGGTAATTTATTATGACTCGAGATTTAATTACGGAAATGGCACGAATTGATTACTGATACAAATGGTTCAAATTAAAATTGGACAATAGTATTATGTGCCGAGAAGACTTTCACACTTACATCACACGAACACACATACACTCCCGCAATCACGAATATATATTCCCTCTCTTATTACACTCCCTTCATACTCTTACGCTCATACTCTTACACTCATACTCTTACACTCTCTTCGTACTCTTCCTCTTACTCTTACACTTCCTTCATACTCTTACACTCATACTCTTACACTCTCTTCGTACTCTTCCTCTTACTCTTACACTTCCTTCATACTCTTACACTCATACTCTTACACTCATACTCTTACACGCACCGCGAACACGCACTTAAGACTACACGACAATATTGTTCGTGGCGTGAATAATTACACTTATAACTAGCACGAACAGGCTGACCACCGCGGCGAGTAACACTTTTCAGGCTCCTTACGGCCATCGCGATTTCGCGTACTAATAGACCGGGGTGTTCCCTCAAGATTTACTTTACTCCTGCGGGTGCTGGACGAGGAGCCGATCCGAAGTTCAAGCTTTCGCTTTCACTGTATCTTCGGGACTGTCCTCCCCGGCTCGTACATCCGACGATCTCTCGACCGTCGGGTGTCGCACCGGGGAGGATTTTTGCAAGATCGCGGAATTGTACCTCGCTTGAAAGAAGGCGAGAGGAGACGTTAGGATGGCCCCTCGAGCCCCGCTCGCGATTCTCGAGAAAAACATCGCGCGACCCGCGACGCGTAGAATAACGCCGCGGTAGGCGCGATGTTGAAACGGCTATTAAGGGAAATTAAATATTAAAAAGGCAACGGAATACATCCTGTGTATTCCGATACCTTGATAGTTAATCCCGCCGCTGACGAGCCTGTACGTGCTATATCGCGAGTTCTAGTCACGAATCGCGCGAGAAAATTCGAAATAAAAATTATTCCCGCGCGGAACGTGACAAAAGAATTTTTCTCATCAAAGAATTTTTCTCATCAAAGAATTTTTCTCATCAAAGAATTTTTCTCATCAAAGAATTTTTCTCAGCAAAGAATTTTTCTCATCAAAGAATTTTTCTCATCAAAGAATTTTTCTCATCAAAGAATTTTTCTCATCAAAGAATTTTTCTCATCAAAGAATTTTTCTCATCAAAGAATTTTTCTCATCAAAGAATTTTTCTCATCAAAGAATTTTTCTCATCAAAGAATTTTTCTCATCAAAGAATTTTTCTCATCAAAGAATTTTTCTCATCAAAGAATTTTTCTCATCAAAGAATTTTTCTCATCAAAGAATTTTTCTCATCAAAGAATTTTTCTCATCAAAGAATTTTTCTCATCAAAGAATTTTTCTCATCAAAGAATTTTTCTCATCAAAGAATTTTTCTCATCAAAGAATTTTTCTCATCAAAGAATTTTTCTCATCAATGTTTTTTTCTCATCGATGTTTGTTTCTCATCGATGATTTTTTCTCATCTATGATTTTTTCTCATCAATGATTTTTTCTCATCAATGATTTTTTCTCATCAATGATTTTTTCTCATCAATGATTTTTTCTCATCAATGATTTTTTCTCATCAATGATTTTTTCTCATCAATGATTTTTTCTCATCAATGATTTTTTCTCATCAATGATTTTTTCTCATCAAAGAATTTTTCTCATCAAAGAATTTTTCTCATCAAAGAATTTTTCTCATCAAAGAATTTTTCTCACGAAAGATTTTTTCTCATCAAAGATTTTTTCTCATCAAAGAATTTTTCTCATTAAAGAATTTTTCTCATCAAAGAATTTTTCTCATCAAAGAATTTTTCTCATCAAAGAATTTTTCTCACGAAAGATTTTTTCTCATCAAAGATTTTTTCTCATCAAAGAATTTTTCTCATTAAAGAATTTTTCTCATCAAAGAATTTTTCTCATCAAAGAATTTTTCTCATCAAAGAATTTTTCTCATCAAAGAATTTTTCTCATCAAAGAATTTTTCTCATCAAAGAATTTTTCTCATCAAAGAATTTTTCTCATCAAAGAATTTTTCTCATCAAAGAATTTTTCTCATCAAAGAATTTTTCTCATCAAAGAATTTTTCTCATCAAAGAATTTTTCTCATCAAAGAATTTTTCTCATCAAAGAATTTTTCTCATCAAAGAATTTTTCTCATCAAAGAATTTTTCTCAACAAAGAATTTTTCTCATCAAAGAATTTTTCTCATCAAAGAATTTTTCTCATCAAAGAATTTTTCTCATCAAAGAATTTTTCTCATCAAAGAATTTTTCTCATCAAAGAATTTTTCTCATCAAAGAATTTTTCTCATCAAAGAATTTTTCTCATCAAAGAAATTTTCTCATCAAAGAATTTTTCTCATCAAAGAATTTTTCTCATCAAAGAATTTTTCTCATCAAAGAATTTTTCTTATCAAAGAATTTTTCTCATCAAAGAATTTTTCTCATCAAAGAATTTTTCTCATCAAAGAATTTTTCTCATCAAAGATTTTTTCTCATCAATGATTTTTTCTCATCAAAGAATTTTTCTCATCAAAGAATTTTTCTCATCAAAGAATTTTTCTCATCAAAGAATTTTTCTCACGAAAGATTTTTTCTCATCAAAGATTTTTTCTCATCAAAGAATTTTTCTCATTAAAGAATTTTTCTCATCAAAGAATTTTTCTCATCAAAGATTTTTTCTCATCAATGATTTTTTCTCATCAAAGAATTTTTCTCATCAAAGAATTTTTCTCATCAAAGAATTTTTCTCATCAAAGAATTTTTCTCATCAAAGAATTTTTCTCACGAAAGATTTTTTCTCATCAAAGAATTTTTCTCATTAAAGAATTTTTCTCATCAAAGAATTTTTCTCATCAAAGAATTTTTCTCATCAAAGAATTTTTCTCATCAAAGAATTTTTCTCATCAAAGAATTTTTCTCATCAAAGAATTTTTCTCATCAAAGAATTTTTCTCATCAAAGAATTTTTCTCATCAAAGAATTTTTCTCATCAAAGAATTTTTCTCATCAAAGAATTTTTCTCATCAAAGAATTTTTCTCATCAAAGAATTTTTCTCATCAAAGAATTTTTCTCATCAAAGAATTTTTCTCATCAAAGAATTTTTCTCATCAAAGAATTTTTCTCATCAAAGAATTTTTCTCATCAAAGAATTTTTCTCATCAATGTTTTTTTCTCATCGATGTTTGTTTCTCATCGATGATTTTTTCTCATCTATGATTTTTTCTCATCAATGATTTTTTCTCATCAATGATTTTTTCTCATCAATGATTTTTTCTCATCAATGATTTTTTCTCATCAATGATTTTTTCTCATCAATGATTTTTTCTCATCAATGATTTTTTCTCATCAATGATTTTTTCTCATCAATGATTTTTTCTCATCAAAGAATTTTTCTCATCAAAGAATTTTTCTCATCAAAGAATTTTTCTCATCAAAGAATTTTTCTCACGAAAGTTTTTTTCTCATCAAAGATTTTTTCTCATCAAAGAATTTTTCTCATTAAAGAATTTTTCTCATCAAAGAATTTTTCTCATCAAAGAATTTTTCTCATCAAAGAATTTTTCTCACGAAAGATTTTTTCTCATCAAAGATTTTTTCTCATCAAAGAATTTTTCTCATTAAAGAATTTTTCTCATCAAAGAATTTTTCTCATCAAAGAATTTTTCTCATCAAAGAATTTTTCTCATCAAAGAATTTTTCTCATCAAAGAATTTTTCTCATCAAAGAATTTTTCTCATCAAAGAATTTTTCTCATCAAAGAATTTTTCTCATCAAAGAATTTTTCTCATCAAAGAATTTTTCTCATCAAAGAATTTTTCTCATCAAAGAATTTTTCTCATCAAAGAATTTTTCTCATCAAAGAATTTTTCTCATCAAAGAATTTTTCTCATCAAAGAATTTTTCTCATCAAAGAATTTTTCTCAACAAAGAATTTTTCTCATCAAAGAATTTTTCTCATCAAAGAATTTTTCTCATCAAAGAATTTTTCTCATCAAAGAATTTTTCTCATCAAAGAATTTTTCTCATCAAAGAATTTTTCTCATCAAAGAATTTTTCTCATCAAAGAATTTTTCTCATCAAAGAAATTTTCTCATCAAAGAATTTTTCTCATCAAAGAATTTTTCTCATCAAAGAATTTTTCTCATCAAAGAATTTTTCTTATCAAAGAATTTTTCTCATCAAAGAATTTTTCTCATCAAAGAATTTTTCTCATCAAAGAATTTTTCTCATCAAAGATTTTTTCTCATCAATGATTTTTTCTCATCAAAGAATTTTTCTCATCAAAGAATTTTTCTCATCAAAGAATTTTTCTCATCAAAGAATTTTTCTCACGAAAGATTTTTTCTCATCAAAGATTTTTTCTCATCAAAGAATTTTTCTCATTAAAGAATTTTTCTCATCAAAGAATTTTTCTCATCAAAGAATTTTTCTCATCAAAGAATTTTTCTCATCAAAGAATTTTTCTCACGAAAGATTTTTTCTCATCAAAGATTTTTTCTCATCAAAGAATTTTTCTCATTAAAGAATTTTTCTCATCAAAGAATTTTTCTCATCAAAGAATTTTTCTCATCAAAGAATTTTTCTCATCAAAGAATTTTTCTCATCAAAGAATTTTTCTCATCAAAGAATTTTTCTCATCAAAGAATTTTTCTCATCAAAGAATTTTTCTCATCAAAGAATTTTTCTCATCAAAGAATTTTTCTCACGAAAGATTTTTTCTCATCAAAGATTTTTTCTCATCAAAGAATTTTTCTCATTAAAGAATTTTTCTCATCAAAGAATTTTTCTCATCAAAGAATTTTTCTCATCAAAGAATTTTTCTCATCAAAGAATTTTTCTCACGAAAGATTTTTTCTCATCAAAGATTTTTTCTCATCAAAGAATTTTTCTCATCAAAGAATTTTTCTCATCAAAGAATTTTTCTCATCAAAGAATTTTTCTCATCAAAGAATTTTTCTCATCAAAGAATTTTTCTCATCAAAGAATTTTTCTCATCAAAGAATTTTTCTCATCAAAGAATTTTTCTCATCAAAGAATTTTTCTCATCAAAGAATTTTTCTCATCAAAGAATTTTTCTCATCAAAGAATTTTTCTCATCAAAGAATTTTTCTCGTCAAAGAATTTTTCTCATCAAAGAATTTTTCTCATCAAAGAATTTTTCTCGTCAAAGAATTTTTCTCATCAAAGAATTTTTCTCATCAAAGAATTTTTCTCATCAAAGAATTTTTCTCATCAAAGAATTTTTCTCATCAAAGAATTTTTCTCATCAAAGAATTTTTCTCATCAAAGAATTTTTCTCATCAAAGAATTTTTCTCATCAAAGAATTTTTCTCATCAAAGAATTTTTCTCAACACAGAATTTTTCTCATCAAAGAATTTTTCTCATCAAAGAATTTTTCTCATCAAAGAATTTTTCTCATCAAAGAATTTTTCTCATCAAAGAATTTTTCTCATCAAAGAATTTTTCTCATCAAAGAATTTTTCTCATCAAAGAATTTTTCTCATCAAAGAATTTTTCTCATCAAAGAATTTTTCTCATCAAAGAATTTTTCTCATCAAAGAAATTTTCTCATCAAAGAATTTTTCTCATCAAAGAATTTTTCTCATCAAAGAATTTTTCTCATCAAAGAATTTTTCTCATCAAAGAATTTTTCTTATCAAAGAATTTTTCTCATCAAAGAATTTTTCTCATCAAAGAATTTTTCTCATCAAAGAATTTTTCTCATCAAAGAATTTTTCTCATCAAAGAATTTTTCTCATCAAAGAATTTTTCTCATCAAAGAATTTTTCTCATCAAAGAATTTTTCTCATCAAAGAATTTTTCTCATCAAAGAATTTTTCTCATCAAAGAATTTTTCTCATCAAAGAATTTTTCTCATCAAAGAATTTTTCTCATCAAAGAATTTTTCTCATCAAAGAATTTTTCTCATCAAAGAATTTTTCTCATCAAAGAATTTTTCTCATCAAAGAATTTTTCTCATCAAAGAATTTTTCTCATCAAAGAATTTTTCTCATCAAAGAAATTTTCTCATCAAAGAATTTTTCTCATCAAAGAATTTTTCTCATCAAAGAATTTTTCTCATCAAAGAATTTTTCTCATCAAAGAATTTTTCTCATCAAAGAATTTTTCTCAACAAATAATTTTTCTCATCAAAAAATTTTTCTCATCAAAGAATTTTTCTCATCAAAGAATTTTTCTCATCAAAGAATTTTTCTCATCAAAGAATTTTTCTCATCAAAGAATTTTTCTCATCAAAGAATTTTTCTCATCAAAGAATTTTTCTCATCAAAGAATTTTTCTCACGAAAGATTTTTTCTCATCAAAGATTTTTTCTCATCAAAGAATTTTTCTCATTAAAGAATTTTTCTCATCAAAGAATTTTTCTCATCAAAGAATTTTTCTCATCAAAGAATTTTTCTCATCAAAGAATTTTTCTCACGAAAGATTTTTTCTCATCAAAGATTTTTTCTCATCAAAGAATTTTTCTCATTAAAGAATTTTTCTCATCAAAGAATTTTTCTCATCAAAGAATTTTTCTCATCAAAGAATTTTTCTCATCAAAGAATTTTTCTCATCAAAGAATTTTTCTCATCAAAGAATTTTTCTCATCAAAGAATTTTTCTCATCAAAGAATTTTTCTCATCAAAGAATTTTTCTCATCAAAGAATTTTTCTCATCAAAGAATTTTTCTCATCAAAGAATTTTTCTCATCAAAGAATTTTTCTCATCAAAGAATTTTTCTCATCAAAGAATTTTTCTCAACAAAGAATTTTTCTCATCAAAGAATTTTTCTCATCAAAGAATTTTTCTCATCAAAGAATTTTTCTCATCAAAGAATTTTTCTCATCAAAGAATTTTTCTCATCAAAGAATTTTTCTCATCAAAGAATTTTTCTCATCAAAGAATTTTTCTCATCAAAGAAATTTTCTCATCAAAGAATTTTTCTCATCAAAGAATTTTTCTCATCAAAGAATTTTTCTCATCAAAGAATTTTTCTTATCAAAGAATTTTTCTCATCAAAGAATTTTTCTCATCAAAGAATTTTTCTCATCAAAGAATTTTTCTCATCAAAGATTTTTTCTCATCAATGATTTTTTCATCAAAGAATTTTTCTCATCAAAGAATTTTTCTCATCAAAGAATTTTTCTCATCAAAGAATTTTTCTCACGAAAGATTTTTTCTCATCAAAGATTTTTTCTCATCAAAGAATTTTTCTCATTAAAGAATTTTTCTCATCAAAGAATTTTTCTCATCAAAGAATTTTTCTCATCAAAGAATTTTTCTCATCAAAGAATTTTTCTCACGAAAGATTTTTTCTCATCAAAGATTTTTTCTCATCAAAGAATTTTTCTCATTAAAGAATTTTTCTCATCAAAGAATTTTTCTCATCAAAGAATTTTTCTCATCAAAGAATTTTTCTCATCAAAGAATTTTTCTCATCAAAGAATTTTTCTCATCAAAGAATTTTTCTCATCAAAGAATTTTTCTCATCAAAGAATTTTTCTCATCAAAGAATTTTTCTCATCAAAGAATTTTTCTCATCAAAGAATTTTTCTCATCAAAGAATTTTTCTCATCAAAGAATTTTTCTCATCAAAGAATTTTTCTCATCAAAGAATTTTTCTCATCAAAGAATTTTTCTCATCAAAGAATTTTTCTCATCAAAGAATTTTTCTCATCAAAGAATTTTTATAAAAAAAGAATTTTTCTCATCAAAGAATTTTTCTCATCAAAGAATTTTTCTCATCAAAGAATTTTTCTCATCAAAGAATTTTTCTCATCAAAGAATTTTTCTCATCAAAGAATTTTTCTCATCAAAGAATTTTTCTCATCAAAGAATTTTTCTCATCAAAGAATTTTTCTCATCAAAGAAATTTTCTCATCAAAGAATTTTTCTCATCAAAGAATTTTTCTCATCAAAGAATTTTTCTCATCAAAGAATTTTTCTCATCAAAGAATTTTTCTCATCAAAGAATTTTTCTCATCAAAGAATTTTTCTCATCAAAGAATTTTTCTCATCAAAGAATTTTTCTCATCAAAGAATTTTTCTCATCAAAGAATTTTTCTCATCAAAGAATTTTTCTCATCAAAGAATTTTTCTCATCAAAGAATTTTTCTCATCAAAGAATTTTTCTCATCAAAGAATTTTTCTCAACAAAGAATTTTTCTCATCAAAGAATTTTTCTCATCAAAGAATTTTTCTCATCAAAGAATTTTTCTCATCAAAGAATTTTTCTCATCAAAGAATTTTTCTCATCAAAGAATTTTTCTCATCAAAGAATTTTTCTCATCAAAGAATTTTTCTCATCAAAGAATTTTTCTCATCAAAGAAATTTTCTCATCAAAGAATTTTTCTCATCAAAGAATTTTTCTCATCAAAGAATTTTTCTCATCAAAGAATTTTTCTTATCAAAGAATTTTTCTCATCAAAGAATTTTTCTCATCAAAGAATTTTTCTCATCAAAGAATTTTTCTCATCAAAGAATTTTTCTCATCAAAGAATTTTTCTCATCAAAGAATTTTTCTCATCAAAGAATTTTTCTCATCAAAGAATTTTTCTCATCAAAGAATTTTTCTCAAAGAATTTTTCTCATCAAAGAATTTTTCTCATCAAAGAATTTTTCTCATCAAAGAATTTTTCTCATCAAAGAATTTTTCTCATCAAAGAATTTTTCTCATCAAAGAATTTTTCTCATCAAAGAATTTTTCTCATCAAAGAATTTTTCTCATCAAAGATTTTTTCTCATCAAAGAATTTTTCTCATCAAAGAATTTTTCTCATCAAAGAATTTTTCTCATCAAAGAATTTTTCTCACGAAAGATTTTTTCTCATCAAAGATTTTTTCTCATCAAAGAATTTTTCTCATCAAAGAATTTTTCTCATCAAAGAATTTTTCTCATCAAAGAATTTTTCTCATCAAAGAATTTTTCTCATCAAAGAATTTTTCTCATCAAAGAATTTTTCTCATCAAAGAATTTTTCTCATCAAAGAATTTTTCTCATCAAAGAATTTTTCTCATCAAAGAATTTTTCTCATCAAAGAATTTTTCTCATCAAAGAATTTTTCTCATCAAAGAATTTTTCTCATCAAAGAATTTTTCTCATCAAAGAATTTTTCTCATCAAAGAATTTTTCTCGTCAAAGAATTTTTCTCATCAAAGAATTTTTCTCATCAAAGAATTTTTCTCATCAAAGAATTTTTCTCATCAAAGAATTTTTCTCATCAAAGAATTTTTCTCATCAAAGAATTTTTCTCATCAAAGAATTTTTCTCATCAAAGAATTTTTCTCATCAAAGAATTTTTCTCATCAAAGAATTTTTCTCATCAAAGAATTTTTCTCAACAAAGAATTTTTCTCATAAAAGAATTTTTCTCATCAAAGAATTTTTCTCATCAAAGAATTTTTCTCATCAAAGAATTTTTCTCATCAAAGAATTTTTCTCATCAAAGAATTTTTCTCATCAAAGAATTTTTCTCATCAAAGAATTTTTCTCATCAAAGAATTTTTCTCATCAAAGAATTTTTCTCATCAAAGAATTTTTCTCATCAAAGAATTTTTCTCATCAAAGAATTTTTCTCATCAAAGAAATTTTCTCATCAAAGAATTTTTCTCATCAAAGAATTTTTCTCATCAAAGAATTTTTCTCATCAAAGAATTTTTCTTATCAAAGAATTTTTCTCATCAAAGAATTTTTCTCATCAAAGAATTTTTCTCATCAAAGAATTTTTCTCATCAAAGAATTTTTCTCATCAAAGAATTTTTCTCATCAAAGAATTTTTCTCATCAAAGAATTTTTCTCATCAAAGAATTTTTCTCATCAAAGAATTTTTCTCATCAAAGAATTTTTCTCATCAAAGAATTTTTCTCATCAAAGAATTTTTCTCATCAAAGAATTTTTCTCATCAAAGAATTTTTCTCATCAAAGAATTTTTCTCATCAAAGAATTTTTCTCATCAAAGAATTTTTCTCATCAAAGAATTTTTCTCATCAAAGAATTTTTCTCATCAAAGAATTTTTCTCATCAAAGAATTTTTCTCATCAAAGAATTTTTCTCATCAAAGAATTTTTCTCAACAAATAATTTTTCTCAACAAATAATTTTTCTCATCAAAAAATTTTTCTCATCAAAGAATTTTTCTCATCAAAGAATTTTTCTCATCAAAGAATTTTTCTCATCAAAGAATTTTTCTCATCAAAGAATTTTTCTCATCAAAGAATTTTTCTCATCAAAGAATTTTTCTCATCAAAGAATTTTTCTCACGAAAGATTTTTTCTCATCAAAGATTTTTTCTCATCAAAGAATTTTTCTCATTAAAGAATTTTTCTCATCAAAGAATTTTTCTCATCAAAGAATTTTTCTCATCAAAGAATTTTTCTCACGAAAGATTTTTTCTCATCAAAGATTTTTTCTCATCAAAGAATTTTTCTCATCAAAGAATTTTTCTCATCAAAGAATTTTTCTCATCAAAGAATTTTTCTCATCAAAGAATTTTTCTCATCAAAGAATTTTTCTCATCAAAGAATTTTTCTCATCAAAGAATTTTTCTCATCAAAGAATTTTTCTCATCAAAGAATTTTTCTCATCAAAGAATTTTTCTCATCAAAGAATTTTTCTCATCAAAGAATTTTTCTCATCAAAGAATTTTTCTCATCAAAGAATTTTTCTCATCAAAGAATTTTTCTCATCAAAGAATTTTTCTCAACAAAGAATTTTTCTCATCAAAGAATTTTTCTCATCAAAGAATTTTTCTCATCAAAGAATTTTTCTCAACAAAGAATTTTTCTCATCAAAGAATTTTTCTCATCAAAGAATTTTTCTCATCAAAGAATTTTTCTCATCAAAGAATTTTTCTCATCAAAGAATTTTTCTCATCAAAGAATTTTTCTCATCAAAGAATTTTTCTCATCAAAGAATTTTTCTCATCAAAGAATTTTTCTCATCAAAGAATTTTTCTCATCAAAGAATTTTTCTCATCAAAGAATTTTTCTCATCAAAGAAATTTTCTCATCAAAGAATTTTTCTCATCAAAGAATTTTTCTCATCAAAGAATTTTTCTCATCAAAGAATTTTTCTTATCAAAGAATTTTTCTCATCAAAGAATTTTTCTCATCAAAGAATTTTTCTCATCAAAGAATTTTTCTCATCAAAGAATTTTTCTCATCAAAGAATTTTTCTCATCAAAGAATTTTTCTCATCAAAGAATTTTTCTCATCAAAGAATTTTTCTCATCAAAGAATTTTTCTCATCAAAGAATTTTTCTCATCAAAGAATTTTTCTCATCAAAGAATTTTTCTCATCAAAGAATTTTTCTCATCAAAGAATTTTTCTCATCAAAGAATTTTTCTCATCAAAGAATTTTTCTCATCAAAGAATTTTTCTCATCAAAGAATTTTTCTCATCAAAGAATTTTTCTCATCAAAGAATTTTTCTCATCAAAGAATTTTTCTCATCAAAGAATTTTTCTCATCAAAGAATTTTTCTCATCAAAGAATTTTTCTCATCAAAGAATTTTTCTCAACAAATAATTTTTCTCATCAAAAAATTTTTCTCATCAAAGAATTTTTCTCATCAAAGAATTTTTCTCATCAAAGAATTTTTCTCATCAAAGAATTTTTCTCATCAAAGAATTTTTCTCATCAAAGAATTTTTCTCATCAAAGAATTTTTCTCATCAAAGAATTTTTCTCACGAAAGATTTTTTCTCATCAAAGATTTTTTCTCATCAAAGAATTTTTCTCATTAAAGAATTTTTCTCATCAAAGAATTTTTCTCATCAAAGAATTTTTCTCATCAAAGAATTTTTCTCACGAAAGATTTTTTCTCATCAAAGATTTTTTCTCATCAAAGAATTTTTCTCATTAAAGAATTTTTCTCATCAAAGAATTTTTCTCATCAAAGAATTTTTCTCATCAAAGAATTTTTCTCATCAAAGAATTTTTCTCATCAAAGAATTTTTCTCATCAAAGAATTTTTCTCATCAAAGAATTTTTCTCATCAAAGAATTTTTCTCATCAAAGAATTTTTCTCATCAAAGAATTTTTCTCATCAAAGAATTTTTCTCATCAAAGAATTTTTCTCATCAAAGAATTTTTCTCATCAAAGAATTTTTCTCATCAAAGAATTTTTCTCAACAAAGAATTTTTCTCATCAAAGAATTTTTCTCATCAAAGAATTTTTCTCATCAAAGAATTTTTCTCATCAAAGAATTTTTCTCATCAAAGAATTTTTCTCATCAAAGAATTTTTCTCATCAAAGAATTTTTCTCATCAAAGAATTTTTCTCATCAAAGAAATTTTCTCATCAAAGAATTTTTCTCATCAAAGAATTTTTCTCATCAAAGAATTTTTCTCATCAAAGAATTTTTCTTATCAAAGAATTTTTCTCATCAAAGAATTTTTCTCATCAAAGAATTTTTCTCATCAAAGAATTTTTCTCATCAAAGATTTTTTCTCATCAATGATTTTTTCATCAAAGAATTTTTCTCATCAAAGAATTTTTCTCATCAAAGAATTTTTCTCATCAAAGAATTTTTCTCATCAAAGAATTTTTCTCACGAAAGATTTTTTCTCATCAAAGATTTTTTCTCATCAAAGAATTTTTCTCATTAAAGAATTTTTCTCATCAAAGAATTTTTCTCATCAAAGAATTTTTCTCATCAAAGAATTTTTCTCATCAAAGAATTTTTCTCATCAAAGAAATTTTCTCATCAAAGAATTTTTCTCATCAAAGAATTTTTCTAATCAAAGAATTTTTCTCATCAAAGAATTTTTCTCATCAAAGAATTTTTCTCATCAAAGAATTTTTCTCATCAAAGAATTTTTCTCATCAAAGAATTTTTCTCATCAAAGAATTTTTCTCATCAAAGAATTTTTCTCATCAAAGAATTTTTCTCATCAAAGAATTTTTCTCATCAAAGAATTTTTCTCATCAAAGAATTTTTCTCATCAAAGAATTTTTCTCATCAAAGAATTTTTCTCATCAAAGAATTTTTCTCAACAAAGAATTTTTCTCATCAAAGAATTTTTCTCATCAAAGAATTTTTCTCATCAAAGAATTTTTCTCATCAAAGAATTTTTCTCATCAAAGAATTTTTCTCATCAAAGAATTTTTCTCATCAAAGAATTTTTCTCATCAAAGAATTTTTCTCATCAAAGAATTTTTCTCATCAAAGAAATTTTCTCATCAAAGAATTTTTCTCATCAAAGAATTTTTCTCATCAAAGAATTTTTCTCATCAAAGAATTTTTCTTATCAAAGAATTTTTCTCATCAAAGAATTTTTCTCATCAAAGAATTTTTCTCATCAAAGAATTTTTCTCATCAAAGAATTTTTCTCATCAAAGAATTTTTCTCATCAAAGAATTTTTCTCATCAAAGAATTTTTCTCAAAGAATTTTTCTCATCAAAGAATTTTTCTCATCAAAGAATTTTTCTCATCAAAGAATTTTTCTCATCAAAGAATTTTTCTCATCAAAGAATTTTTCTCATCAAAGAATTTTTCTCATCAAAGAATTTTTCTCATCAAAGAATTTTTCTCATCAAAGAATTTTTCTCATCAAAGAATTTTTCTCATTAAAGAATTTTTCTCATCAAAGAATTTTTCTCATCAAAGAATTTTTCTCATCAAAGAATTTTTCTCATCAAAGAATTTTTCTCATCAAAGAATTTTTCTCATCAAAGAATTTTTCTCATCAAAGAATTTTTCTCATCAAAGAATTTTTCTCATCAAAGAATTTTTCTCATCAATGTTTGTTTCTCATCGATGATTTTTTCTCATCGATGATTTTTTCTCATCAATGATTTTTTCTCATCAATGATTTTTTCTCATCAATGATTTTTTCTCATCAATGATTTTTTCTCATCAATGATTTTTTTCTCATCAATGATTTTTTCTCATCAATGATTTTTTCTCATCAATGATTTTTTCTCATCAATGATTTTTTCTCATCAAAGAATTTTTCTCATCAAAGAATTTTTCTCATCAAAGAATTTTTCTCATCAAAGAATTTTTCTTATCAAAAATTTTTTCTTATCAATGATTTTTTCTCATCAATGATTTTTTCTCATCAATGATTTTTTCTCATCAATGATTTTTTCTCATCAATGATTTTTTCATCTTCGACAAAAAAGAATTCGCCGATGAAGAAATATTCGATGACACAAAATTCTTCAATCCTAAAACTTTGACGTTCTATAAGAAAAAATCATTGATGAGAAAAAATCATTGATGAGAAAAAAATCATTGATGAGAAAAAATCATTGATGAGAAAAAATCATTGATGAGAAAAAATCATTGATGAGAAAAAATCATTGATGAGAAAAAATCATCGATGAGAAAAAATCATCGATGAGAAACAAACATTGATGAGAAAAATTCTTTGATGAGAAAAATTCTTTGATGAGAAAAATTCTTTGATGAGAAAAATTCTTTGATGAGAAAAATTCTTTGATGAGAAAAATTCTTTGATGAGAAAAATTCTTTGATGAGAAAAATTCTTTGATGAGAAAAATTCTTTGATGAGAAAAATTCTTTGATGAGAAAAATTCTTTGATGAGAAAAATTCTTTGATGAGAAAAATTCTTTGATGAGAAAAATTCTTTGATGAGAAAAATTCTTTGATGAGAAAAATTCTTTGATGAGAAAAATTCTTTGATGAGAAAAATTCTTTGATGAGAAAAATTCTTTGATGAGAAAAATTCTTTGATGAGAAAAATTCTTTGATGAGAAAAATTCTTTGATGAGAAAAATTCTTTGATGAGAAAAATTCTTTGATGAGAAAAATTCTTTGAGAAAAATTCTTTGATGAGAAAAATTCTTTGATGAGAAAAATTCTTTGATGAGAAAAATTCTTTGATGAGAAAAATTCTTTGATGAGAAAAATTCTTTGATGAGAAAAATTCTTTGATGAGAAAAATTCTTTGATGAGAAAAATTCTTTGATAAGAAAAATTCTTTGATGAGAAAAATTCTTTGATGAGAAAAATTCTTTGATGAGAAAAATTCTTTGATGAGAAAAATTCTTTGATGAGAAAAATTCTTTGATGAGAAAAATTCTTTGATGAGAAAAATTCTTTGATGAGAAAAATTCTTTGATGAGAAAAATTCTTTGATGAGAAAAATTCTTTGATGAGAAAAATTCTTTGATGAGAAAAATTCTTTGATGAGAAAAATTCTTTGATGAGAAAAATTCTTTGATGAGAAAAATTCTTTGATGAGAAAAATTCTTTGATGAGAAAAATTCTTTGATGAGAAAAATTCTTTGATGAGAAAAATTCTTTGATGAGAAAAATTCTTTGATGAGAAAAATTCTTTGATGAGAAAAATTCTTTGATGAGAAAAATTCTTTGATGAGAAAAATTCTTTGATGAGAAAAATTCTTTGATGAGAAAAATTCTTTGATGAGAAAAATTCTTTGATGAGAAAAAATCTTTGATGAGAAAAATTCTTTGATGAGAAAAATTCTTTGATGAGAAAAATTCTTTGATGAGAAAAATTCTTTGATGAGAAAAATTCTTTGATGAGAAAAATTCTTTGATGAGAAAAATTCTTTGATGAGAAAAATTCTTTGATGAGAAAAATTCTTTGATGAGAAAAATTCTTTGATGAGAAAAATTCTTTGATGAGAAAAATTCTTTGATGAGAAAAATTCTTTGATGAGAAAAATTCTTTGATGAGAAAAATTCTTTGATGAGAAAAATTCTTTGATGAGAAAAATTCTTTGATGAGAAAAATTCTTTGATGAGAAAAATTCTTTGATGAGAAAAATTCTTTGATGAGAAAAATTCTTTGATGAGAAAAATTCTTTGATGAGAAAAATTCTTTGATGAGAAAAATTCTTTGATGAGAAAAATTCTTTGATGAGAAAAATTCTTTGATGAGAAAAATTCTTTGATGAGAAAAATTCTTTGATGAGAAAAATTCTTTGATGAGAAAAATTCTTTGATGAGAAAAATTCTTTGATGAGAACAAATCTTTGATGAGAACAAATCTTTGATGAGAACAAATCTTTGATGAGAACAAATCTTTGATGAGAAAAAATCATTGATGAGAAAAAATCATTGATGTGAAAAATCATTGATGAGAAAAAATCATTGATGAGAAAAAATCTTTGATGAGAAAAAATCTTTGATGAGAAAAAATCTTTGATGAGAAAAAATCTTTGATGAGAAAAATCATTGATGAGAAAAAATCTTTGATGAGAAAAAATCTTTGATGAGAAAAATCTTTGATGAGAAAAATCTTTGATGAGAAAAAATCTTTGATGAGAAAAAATCTTTGATGAGAAAAAATCTTTGATGAGAAAAAATCTTTGATGAGAAAAAATCTTTGATGAGAAAAAATCTTTGATGAGAAAAAATCTTTGATGAGAAAAAATCTTTGATGAGAAAAAATCTTTGATGAGAAAAAAATCTTTGATGAGAAAAAATCTTTGATGAGAAAAAATCTTTGATGAGAAAAAATCTTTGATGAGAAAAAATCTTTGATGAGAAAAAAATCTTTGATGAGAAAAAAATCTTTGATGAGAAAAAATCTTTGATGAGAAAAAATCTTTGATGAGAAAAACTTTGATGAGAGAAAAACTTTGATGAGAGAAAAACTTTGATGAGAGAAAAACTTTGATGAGAGAAAAACTTTGATGAGAGAAAAACTTTGATGAGAGAAAAACTTTGATGAGAGAAAAACTTTGATGAGAGAAAAACTTTGATGAGAGAAAAACTTTGATGAGAGAAAAACTTTGATGAGAGAAAAACTTTGATGAGAGAAAAACTTTGATGAGAGAAAAACTTTGATGAGAGAAAAACTTTGATGAGAGAAAAACTTTGATGAGAGAAAAACTTTGATGAGAGAAAAACTTTGATGAGAGAAAAACTTTGATGAGAGAAAAACTTTGATGAGAAAAAATCTTTGATGAGAAAAAATCTTTGATGAGAAAAAATCATTGATGAGAAAAAATCATTGATGAGAAAAAATCATTGATGAGAAAAAATCATTGATGAGAAAAAATCATTGAAGAGAAAAAATCATTGATGAGAAAAAATCATTGATGAGAAAAAATCATTGAAGAGAAAAATCTTTGATGAGAAAAAATCTTTGATGAGAAAAAATCTTTGATGAGAAAAAATCTTTGATGAGAAAAAATCTTTGATGAGAAAAAATCTTTGATGAGAAAAAATCTTTGATGAGAAAAAATCTTTGATGAGAAAAAATCTTTGATGAGAAAAAATCTTTGATGAGAAAAAATCTTTGATGAGAAAAAATCTTTGATGAGAAAAAATCTTTGATGAGAAAAAATCTTTGATGAGAAAAAATCTTTGATGAGAAAAAATCTTTGATGAGAAAAAATCTTTGATGAGAAAAAATCTTTGATGAGAAAAAATCTTTGATGAGAAAAAATCTTTGATGAGAAAAAAATCTTTGATGAGAAAAAATCTTTGATGAGAAAAAATCTTTGATGAGAAAAAATCTTTGATGAGAAAAAAAATCTTTGATGAGAAAAAATCTTTGATGAGAAAAAATCTTTGATGAGAAAAACTTTGATGAGAGAAAAACATTGATGAGAGAAAAACTTTGATGAGAGAAAAACTTTGATGAGAGAAAAACTTTGATGAGAGAAAAACTTTGATGAGAGAAAAACTTTGATGAGAGAAAAACTTTGATGAGAGAAAAACTTTGATGAGAGAAAAACTTTGATGAGAGAAAACTTTGATGAGAGAAAAACTTTGATGAGAGAAAAACTTTGATGAGAGAAAAACTTTGATGAGAAAAAATCTTTGATGAGAAAAAATCTTTGATGAGAAAAAATCTTTGATGAGAAAAAATCTTTGATGAGAAAAAATCTTTGATGAGAAAAAATCATTGATGAGAAAAAATCATTGAAGAGAAAAATCTTTGATGAGAAAAAATCATTGATGAGAAAAAATCATTGAAGAGAAAAATCTTTGATGAGAAAAAATCTTTGAAGAGAAAAATCTTTGATGAGAAAAAATCTTTGATGAGAAAAAATCTTTGATGAGAAAAAATCTTTGATGAGAAAAAATCTTTGATGAGAAAAAATCTTTGATAAGAAAAAATCATTGATGAGAAAAAATCATTGATGAGAAAAAATCATTGATGAGAAAAAATCATCGATGAGAAAAATCATCGATGAGAAAAATCATCGATGAGAAACAAACATTGATGAGAAAAAATCATTGATGAGAAAAAATCATTGATGAGAAAAAATCATTGATGAGAAAAAATCATTGATGAGAAAAAATCATTGATGAGAAAAAATCATTGATGAGAAAAAATCATTGATGAAAAAAAATCATTGATGAGAAAAAATCATTGATGAGAAAAAATCATTGATGAGAAAAAATCATTGATGAGAAAAAATCATTGATGAGAAAAAATCATTGATGAGAAAAAATCATTGATGAGAAAAAATCATTGATGAGAAAAAATCATTGATGAGAAAAAATCATTGATGAGAAAAAATCATTGATGTGAAAAAAGGCAGTGTCTATTCGCACCAACCTGTATATCCACGGTACCGTGGATTCACGGTAAATTCCGGTGAAATCACGGTAGTTTACCGTGGATACACGGTAAACGCCAAAACAAATTATCTACACCATTTACCGTGTCTACAAAATTATCTACATGATAAAAATCCCTAGATTAACCCGTGGATATACGGTACCGTGACTGCAAGAAAATCTACGGTAAGTACATATGAATGATTGCGTCTCTAAGAAGATTAGGTGCACATTTACCGTGACTTAAGACATTGGTTCTAGAAATTTTCGTCGATTGTTGCACCGACAGTAAATATCCTTATATCCACTCGCTTTCTATACTTAACTGTACTTATTATTAAGGTGCTAATCGACTAAATTAAGAAATTGGTATTGGTACGGTTGCTACACATTTGCATGTGGTTACAATGAAATGACATTATTTAATCAGTGGCAACATTAACTTGCGGTCACGCAGTACCTATCGATCTTCCGAAGGAATGTACGGTCTCGCTTACGATGAAGAATCGGGCTTGCGACCACGGTAAATTCACCGTGGCTGTTAATCGTTATGTTTATGTCAACTCATTGAAAAAATCCATAAATAGCAGGTCGATGAGAATAATTAAATTAATAGGATCGATGATTGACCGAATTATGGACTTCAGATCTTGATCAGAATATTCGGTCATCGGTAGAAACAGCTTGCAGCCACGGTAAGCTTACCGTGACTCCAAGAAGTTATGCCTCATCGATCTCTAACCGTTTATGACCTTTATTAATTAAGTAGACATTAACATGTTAATCAATAAATGTATCCCATTCACGGAGTACCTATCGATCTTCCGAAGGAATGTACGGTCTCGCTTACGATGGGGACTCAGGCTTGCACCACGGTTAATTTACCGTGGCTTTAATCGTTCCGTTTCATCTATCTCGACTCATTGAAAAAATCCGTAAATAGCAGGTTGATGAAAATCATTAAATTAATAGGATCGATGATTGACCGAATTGTGTACTTCAGATCTTGATCAGAATATTCGGTCATGGGTAGCAACAGCTTGCGGCCACGGTAAGCTTACCGTGGCTCCAAGAAGTTATGCCTCATCGATCTTTACCCGTTTATGACCGTTATTAATTAAGTAGACATTAACATGTTAATCAATAAATGTACCCCATTCACGGAGTACCTATCGATCTTCCGAAGGAATGTACGGTCTCGCTTACGATGAGGAATCAGGCTTGCGACCAGGGTAAATTTACCGTGGCTGTATATCGTTCCGTTTCATCTATCTCGACGCATTGAAAAAATCCGTAAATAGTTAATCGTTACGTTTCAATAAATGTTCCCCATTCACGGAGTACCTATCGATCTTCCGAAGGAATGTACGGTTTCGCTTACGATGGGGAATCAGGCTAAGGACCACGGTAAATTTACCGTGGATGTCAATCGTTCCGTTTCATCTATCTCGACTCATTGAAAAAATCCGTAAATAGCAGGTCGATGAAAATAATTAAATTAATAGGATCGATGACTGCCCTAGCAAATTGACGTACGGCTGTTTTTTATGGAAAAAATTAAAAAACGGACCGAAAAACGGACACGTCCGTTGGGGAACGAAATGGACCGCAAAAACGGTAAAACGGACCGTACATTTTTGGATTGGTCCTTTTTCGGTTGCGCAAACCAAGGAGGACCGAAAGTTTCTTTATAAAAGTTTTTGGCTAAGTTTTTATTTTTTGTTTGTTTTGTTTTCAATGCTGTTTTTAATGAAAAGACAGAATAAAAATATGATCTTGGTCCTTTTTCGGTTGTGTGGGAACCGAAAACGAACCAAAGTAAATTTTTCGAAAAAAAATTTCGGTCCGTTTTCGGTTTCCGCAACCGAAAAAAGACCAAATGCCATCAAAAAATGTACAGTCCGCTTTGTCGTTTTTTACGGTCCGTTTTGTTCTCCAACGGACATGTCCGTTTTTCGGTCTATTTGGCGGTCCATCAACTTGCTAGGGTGACCGAATTATGGACTTCAGATCTTGATCAGAATATTCGGTCATCGGTAGCAACAGCTTGCAGCCACGGTAAGCTTACCGTGGCTCCAAGAAGTTATGCCTCATCGATCTCTACCCGTTTATGACCGTTATTAATTAAGTAGACATTGACATGTTAATCAAGAAATGTACCCCATTCACGGAGTACCTATCGATCTTCCGAAGGAATGTACGGTCTCGCTTACGATGGGGAATCAGGCTTGCGACCAGGGTAAATTTACCGTGGCTGTTAATCGTTCCGTTTCATCTATCTCGACGCATTGAAAAAATCCGTAAATAGTTAATCGTTACGTTTCAATAAATGTTCCCCATTCACGGAGTACCTATCGATCTTCCGAAGGAATGTACGGTCTCGCTTACGATGGGGAATCAGACTTGGGACTACGGTATATTTACCGTGGATGTTAATCGTTCCGTTTCATGAATCTCGACTCATTGAAAAAATCCGTAAATAGCAGGTTGATGAAAATAATTAAATTAATAAGATCGATGATTGACCGAATTGTGTACTTCAGATCTTGATCAGAATATTCGGTCATCGGTAGCAACAGCTTGCAGCCACGGTAAGCTTACCGTGGCTCCAAGAAGTTATGCCTCATCGATCTCTACCCGTTTATGACCTTTATTAATTAAGTAGACATTAACATGTTAATCGATAAATGTACCTAATTCACGGAGTACCTATCGATCTTCAGAAGGAATGTACGGTCTCACTTACGATCCGTTTCATGTATCTCGACTCATTGAAAAAATTCGTAAATAGCAGGTTGATGAAAATAATTAAATTAATAAGATCGATGATTGACCGAATTATGGACAACAGATCTTGATCAGAATATTCGGCCATCGGTAGCAGCAGCTTGCAGCTACGGTAAGCTTACCGTGACTCCAAGAAGTTATGCCTCATCGATCTCTAACCGTTTATGACCTTCATTAATTAAGTAGACATTAACATGTTAATCAATAAATGTATCCCATTCACGGAGTACCTATCGATCTTCCGAAGGAATGTACGGTCTCGCTTACGATGGGGACTCAGGCTTGCACCACGGTTAATTTACCGTGGCTTTAATCGTTCCGTTTCATCTATCTCGACTCATTGAAAAAATCCGTAAATAGCAGGTTGATGAAAATCATTAAATTAATAGGATCGATGATTGACCGAATTGTGTACTTCAGATCTTGATCAGAATATTCGGTCATGGGTAGCAACAGCTTGCGGCCACGGTAAGCTTACCGTGGCTCCAAGAAGTTATGCCTCATCGATCTTTACCCGTTTATGACCGTTATTAATTAAGTAGACATTAACATGTTAATCAATAAATGTACCCCATTCACGGAGTACCTATCGATCTTCCGAAGGAATGTACGGTCTCGCTTACGATGAGGAATCAGGCTTGCGAACAGGGTACATTTACCGTGGCTGTATATCGTTCCGTTTCATCTATCTCGACGCATTGAAAAAATCCGTAAATAGTTAATCGTTACGTTTCAATAAATGTTCCCCATTCACGGAGTACCTATCGATCTTCCAAAGGAATATACGGTCTCGCTTACGATGGTGAATCAGGCTAAGGACCACGGTAAATTTACCGTGGCTGTAAATCGTTCCGTTTCATCTATCTCGACTCATTGCAACAATCCGTAAATAGCAGGTCGATGAAAATAATTAAATTAATAAGATCGATGATTGACCGAATTGTGTACTTCAGATCTTGATCAGAATATTCGGTCATCGGTAGCAACAGCTTGCAGCCACGGTAAGCTTACCGTGGCTCCAAGAAGTTATGCCTCATCGATCTTTACCCGTTTATGACCGTTATTAATTAAGTAGACATTAACATGTTAATCAATAAATGTACCCCATTCACGGAGTACCTATCGATCTTCCGAAGGAATGTACGGTCTCGCTTACGATGGGGACTCAGGCTTGCGACCACGGTAAATTTACCGTGGCTGTAAATCGTTCCGTTTCATCTATCTCGACTCATTGAAAAAATTCGTAAATAGCAGGTTGATGAAAATAATTAAATTAATAAGGTCGATGATTGACCGAATTATGGACTTCAGATCTTGATCAGAATATTCGGTAGTCGGTAGAAACAGCTTGCAGCCACGGTAAGCTTACCGTGACTCCAAGAAGTTATGCCTCATCGATCTCTAACCGTTTATGACCTTTATTAATTAAGTAGACATTAACATGTTAATCAATAAATGTACCCCATTCACGGAGTATCTATCGATCTTCCGAAGGAATGTACGGTCTCGCTTACGATGGGAAATCAGGCTTGGGACCACGCTAAATTTACCGTGGCTGTAAATCGTTCCGTTTCATCTATCTCGACTCATTGCAACAATCCGTAAATAGCAGGTCGATGAAAATAATTAAATGAATAGGATCAATGATTGACCGAATTATGGACAACAGATCTTGATCAGAATATTCGGCCATCGGTAGCAGCAGCTTGCAGCCACGGTAAGCTTACCGTGGCTCCAAGAAGTTATGCCTCACCGATCTTTACCCGTTTATGACCGTTATTAATTAAGTAGACATTAACATGTTAATCAATAAATGTACCCCATTCACGGAGTACCTATCGATCTTCCGAAGGAATGTACGGTCTCGCTTACGATGGGGAATCAGGCTTGGGACTACGGTATATTTACCGTGGATGTTAATCGTTCCGTTTCATGTATCTCGACTCATTGAAAAAATCCGTAAATAGCAGGTTGATGAAAATAATTAAATTAATAAGATCGATGATTGATCGAATTGTGTACTTCAGATCTTGATCAGAATATTCGGTCATCGGTAGCAACAACTTGCAGCCACGGTAAGCTTACCGTGGCTCCAAGAAGTTATGCCTCATCGATCTCTACCCGTTTATGACCTTTATTAATTAAGTAGACATTAACATGTTAATCGATAAATGTACCTAATTCACGGAGTACCTATCGATCTTCAGAAGGAATGTACGGTCTCACTTACGATCCGTTTCATGTATCTCGACTCATTGAAAAAATTCGTAAATAGCAGGTTGATGAAAATAATTAAATTAATAAGATCGATGATTGACCGAATTATGGACAACAGATCTTGATCAGAATATTCGGCCATCGGTAGCAGCAGCTTGCAGCTACGGTAAGCTTACCGTGACTCCAAGAAGTTGTGCCTCATCGATCTCTAACCGTTTATGACCTTTATTAATTAAGTAGACATTAACATGTTAATCAATAAATGTACTCCATTCACGGAGTATCTATCGATCGTCCGAAGGAATGTACGGTCTCGCTTACGATGGGGAATCAGGCTTGCGACCACGGTAAATTTACCGTGGCTGTTAATCGTTCCGTTTCATGTATCTCGACTCATTGAAAAAATCCGTAAATAGCAGGTTGATGAAAATAATTAAATTAATAAGATCGATGATTGACCGAATTGTGTACTTCAGATCTTGATCAGAATATTCGGTCATCGGTTGCAACAGCTTGCAACCACGGTAAGCTTACCGTGGCTCCAAGAAGTTATGCCTCATCGATCTTTACCCGTTTATGACTTTTATTAATTAAGTAGACATTAACATGTTAATCAAGAAATGTACCCCATTCACGGAGTACCTGTCGATCTTCCGAAGGAATGTACGGTCTTGCTTACGATGGGGACTCAGGCTTGCGACCACGGTAAATTTACCGTGGCTGTTAATCGTTCCGTTTCATCTATCTCGACTCATTGAAAAAATCCGTAAATAGCAGGTCTATGAAATTAATTAATTCAATGGGATCAATGATTGACCGAATTGTGTACTTCAGATCTTGATCAGAATATTCGGTCATCGGTTGCAACAGCTTGCAACCACGGTAAGCTTACCGTGGCTCCAAGAAGTTATGCCTCATCGATCTTTACCCGTTTATGACTTTTATTAATTAAGTAGACATTAACATGTTAATCAAGAAATGTACCCCATTCACGGAGTACCTGTCGATCTTCCGAAGGAATGTACGGTCTTGCTTACGATGGGGACTCAGGCTTGCGACCACGGTAAATTTACCGTGGCTGTTAATCGTTCCGTTTCATCTATCTCGACTCATTGAAAAAATCCGTAAATAGCAGGTCTATGAAATTAATTAATTCAATGGGATCAATGATGGGCCGAATTGTGGACTTCAGATCTTGATCAGAATATTCGGTCATCGGTAGCAACAGCTTGCAGCCACGGTAAGCTTACCGTGACTCCAAGACGTTATGCCTCATCGATCTCTACTCATTTATGACCTTTATTGATTAAGTAGCATTTAACATCTTAACCAGTAAATGTACCCCATTCACGGAGTACCTATCGATACCTTTATTGATTAAGCTGCAATTAACAGCTGTGACGGAGTAGTGTACCCCATTCACGGAGCATAGAATATCGGACAATATTGTAACGATGATAAATGTACCGTGGCTGTCGTTAATTCTCCCTCGTTAATCTTCATACCACGCCGTAATCTTCACACAACGCGTTCCACAACTTTATAAAGTGGCCACCGAGTCATCAATGCCAGCACATTAAGAGATACTTTAACCCTGATATCATATGGATATATTGTTAGTATCAGGATGTTTAATTTGTGAACACGAATCATTAATGTAATGTATCTTCGTAAAGTTCAAAGTTTTCCTTCAACTTTAGAACACAAACAGTGTCGACCTGACAACTCTTGTCATTTTCCATAGTTGTTATACGCGGTATCATTGGTTATAGAAATATTAATCAATCATTATCACATTTTTCCAAAGTATTTGCTATACTGGTAGTTTTTTATTTACATAGAAAACAGATGTTACAAAAGCAGAAAACCGATCTTACAGAAAACCGGATTACTTGTTGTAATATTCTATATGCTTTTTACCACTTATCTAAATGCCTTATTTACTTATATGCATTTCAGATCGCTACTCTTATTTCTCGGTTTGTTATCGAGCAGTTTTGAAGATTTCTGATATTCCACAGCATGTCTTTTGAATTCGAAAATATGCGCAAACCTTTGAAACTATTCTAAATCGTTCGGGCTATTCTACAAACGAGTCAGTGGAGTAGTGAACCATCAACGACATTGGAAGTTTCAAATGACATATTTTTATAATCAGAGACGTTGCTTTCACATGCCTTGAACGTTTCTTATAAAATACTTTTTTTTTATTATTGTTTCTCCTATTGGGTCAATCATTATTTTTATTAAACGTTTGATTATTATTTATGAGCATTTTTTACCGATTGTCGCGTTCTATATTTGATAGTTGTTATCAAACTCTGACTGGGACGCCCTCTTATCAAAACGGTTTCCGGCATTTTTATTTGTTCAACTTCTGAATTATTGACTAATTCTATCGACAATTTGGAGACTTCTTCCGTGCAATTGGTAATCGCTTCTGTACTGCAATTTCTCAGTTTTACAATTATGTCGTCCCCTTTGCGACAATGCATTTGAAGTTGTTTTAGCAGTTTAAAAGAGGCATCGAAATTTGACTCTGTCATTGCTATCACAAGGTTCGTAAGTTTGGTAATCAGGGGTTTGAGAATTTTTCGTTTTTGAAGCACATTTGGAGGTTGTGTTTTCTTTTGCTGAGTACTATCATTGTAGTCAAGCAATTTTTTATCTTCGACAATCAAAAATCCGATTGATGCTTTCTGAGAATTACATTCTTTTTTCTCCAAAATCACTTCGTCAGGATTTTCAAGTAAATCTTGCAATTTGTCGATAGCTTCGACTTTATTCGAAAAGCGAGTTCCCGCAGCTACACTGACAACATTAACTAGATCTGTCATAATTGAAGCTACTTTCTTCTTTCGCTGATCAGGCGCACGACTTGATAGTGGCTTATGTTTGGTGATCTCGGGTGTTGGCACATTTTCATCTTCAAACGGTCCCGATACTCGAAACGAACGCTGAGTTTGTTTGCAATAACTTTTACTCCATCTCACGTTGCAAAGATTTTTTTCAAATAAGGGTAAACCTAATTTACTGCGTACTGCAAATATATGCCTACATGGCAAGAGAGACGACGTTTTCGTGGGGCAATTGCATGTTGACTCTGTTACCTCGAGCATTCCTCCTTTCCAGTTTACTTGAAATACATCACTGTTCTTATCCTTTTGCAAAAGAGTGGTGTATGATGAATTTTTTATTTCAGCGTGAACTTGTGAAAATCCTTCTCTCGTTAAGTAAAGCATATATTTGCGTTGGCAGCTATCAATGGCAAACTGGAATGTTTGACGCTTAGTGAAATTTACTGCAGTCTTAACATTATTTTCAAAGTTGTGCGACCTTAACCAAGCGAACAAACTCTTTAAACATTTCAGTAGAGAGCTGTTCTTTTCGGCCACTTGTTTGATTTTCCCATTTGTGGCTTCCAGACGATTATTTGTTTGGTTCTTAAGGTTACCATGAACCATGTTGTATCGTGTCCATTCGTCCCTTATCGGATGCCAATTCTTCTTGAAATAATCGACTATCGACGATGGGGCCATTTCGCAAAACTCAGTGTAATGTTCGGTGTACTCCTTTTCAGACAAAGACTTTGCTAGTTTTTCCAAATATGTTAACGAAACTATTTTTTGGGGAGCTGAAAGATCTTTGTTTGTAGAGACGACGTGTTTAAATGTCTTGAGTACATGAAACATACATATGTAGACGGCAGTACTAGGGAAAACCTCTTTCAAAACCTCTCTCTCCAATAAGTCTTTATCGCTTATGAAGCAATTTATACGGTCGACGGCATCAATATTTTCAAGTTTGAACGTCTTTAAAAACCATTCGAAGGTCGGACGATCTTCTGCGGCCAATAAGGCCATTCCAACTATCTCTACTCTACCATTTGAATCTTCGACCATTAGTATCATGAGTGTCAAGTCTGTATTACAGAGCTTATACGTTCCATCGAGACGCACGATTTCTGGCCAGGCTGCCATCGATTTCTTCATGTCTTCTGTCGAAAAGTAGAGGCCCTTGAACAGGTCTGCTTCTTTCGTGGTCGATTCTTCCACCAGAACACGTGGGCAACGAACGCCTATGCATCAATTATTATTTTAGTTACAAACACTTCCAAGATCTTAGATCTGAAAATTGATTAAAGAAAACCGATCACTAAAATGATAACAAGGAGTGAATGTATCTTGCTACTCATGCTAATAAATTGGATGTCGCAGGAAAGTATTAGTTGGTGCTACTACACCCCTAAACCCCTTGATCGGGATTGACGCACTTGTGCGTGGATACTCTATAGGCGATGACGCAGCTCTGTCACGCAAGGGGTCAACAACTCCATGAACAGACTTCCTGATATTCTAGAATGTGCGAAAGTTGTTTATCATTGAAAATGAAATGATGAGCAGAAAAGGGATTTGCGTAAGAAACAAATTGTTATATACATAATACTCCAAACCCGCTTCATATATTTCTCAATTTTCTGTATATGAAAAGCCTCACTTCAATAGTTAAAGATGAATCACACCAGAAATTTGTTTTCATTTTACCCTCCCATGTCATTTTACCTATATCACCCAATATTTTTGGAGACTTACAGGATTATTAAGTAAAACCGATCTGAAAGTACAGTGCAAATTTGATTCAATCGACTAAAAGGAATAAGAAAGGATTTGCCAATGAAAGATTCTGTAGTGATGTTGTTATCAGACTGTGATGAATAATCTTTACGAAAACTACACTGTACTTTGACTGAGACTCTACTTGACAGCTATGAAGGTTTCAACATCACATTTATTATTCAATGAAGCATGATAAAGATCACTTTATTTCGAGAGTAGATTTTAAGGGGAATCACGTTCATAACATTTTATCAGGATCCTAATAACTTAATAATTATTGGACGGATTAAGATACAATTCTTTGGTAGAAGACCGCGGAAAAAAATTATAGAAGACAAAGTATTTCAGAACCACCAAACTCACCACGTCCATCGTGACTTTGATTCTCAAATCTATTATCTTCTATCGTTTTTTATCGGGCCCTTCTAGCAAGACTTGTAATATAACAAGCAACCATCATTCTATCAATATTATACCGTAAACCAATCTTGATTAATCGGTCTGAATCTTTTAGTTAAAGTAATATTGAACGGTATTTTGTACCAAGTTTCATAAAAACCGATGAAAATTGAAATATCCACATCCCTTCCGCATTTATTTTATCTTTCACTAATTCCATGGCTACGGAAAGGATTTTTAGTCCGGCGATTTCGGGCAAAAACCAGTTTCATTTTTTTCGTGCGTGAAAAAATCGTATCCAAAATCCCATGCGAATGATTGTTTGTAACAGTGTTCTAATCATGCAAAAAAATTCCGAGGGTTAAAAATAAAAAAATTATAGGAGCTTCATTTTATCCAATAACATTTTTCTGAAATTTGCCATTTAAAAAAAATGGAACTTCTATAATTTTTTTATATGTGGACCCGGGGATTTTTTTATACTATCGGAATACCGTTACGAACAATCAATCGCATAGGATTTTAGATAGGAGTTTTTTTACCCATGAAAAAAATAAAACTTTTTTTGTTGTCTGAAATCACCGGACTCCCCCCCTTAATTAATCGTGTAAGTTCGTATTGTCATGCAATTGAATCTTTGTAAAATATAACAGTATGAGAAAGCAATTTTCATCGTGCATCTTTGAAAGTCTGTTCATGAGTTTGTTACTGAACTAGGACCGGTTCAATAACAAACCCAGTTCGATAACAAACTACGACGTTCGTTATGGACTGGAGCTATTCGGTGGCTCAATGGAGGCCGTATCTATAAATGAATGGACTGATATTCTGACTTATTTGTTCTTATGCATTTATTACATGACGGCTTACTCTGTTCAATTAATCAAATTAAATGACTGACTTGAATTTCGTGACTCTTACACCTTGTTGAATAACATACATCTCGTTCAGATATTCGTAATATTAATGTTACGTTTGCTGTAGTATGGGGATGCCATATTACATTGCAGCTACATCTGACAATATAAAAAATGAATAAGTTTTTGAACCTTTTAACACATAAGAATAGCAAAGTTAATTCCATTGTAAATATTCGAATGTACATCCGTTTGATTGGATGCAAATAAAATTTGGTAAATATTTTTGAAGCGATAGCTACGATTTCTGTGCATGAAACAGTAAAAATAAATACGTGTTATTTAATTATTCGCATAACTTCGATATGCGCAAACTACCATAAACGGTTAACAGCATTAAGACAGATATACGATTCACTAATATTTCTCCATACTCCGTTTTGATTACCGTTTTGTTCCAAAAACTTAATAGCTTCGTCCAGATCATTATCTTTTTTGCTGCTGAGTGTACTCTTGATATTGGATAGGTCCTTGAGAGTTGTAAATATTCCGTACTGGTCTTGGATCTTATTCTGCAGCAGCTTCTTGTTGCACTGCAGTTTGAGGCAATCACTTACTATCTGTTTTGCTTCCGGTGGTAGTCGCCGATTTTCTGGCAGATATTTGAAGAAGGCCTATCCAAGGAAAGATAGAACGTTACCATTTCGTCAAAATACACAATTATTCAAGGCTTACCTGTGAGTCATCGTGATTTGTGTGCGCCAATTGCGTGTTAGTGATTTCCAGGAACTTCCGGTCTCTCGATATATGAAGTTTTATGATTGCCTGACAGTCTACTTTATGTGTGCTATATTTTACAAATAAGGTAAACGTTAATTAATGTATTGCACGAATCAATATATGTTGTAATAAAAAAACCTACCTAGTTTTCCGTTTTCCTGTTGATGCAGATTTATATGCAGAGCCTCCGGCTTTACATGCATATTTCAAGTCATAATATTGAAGACTTTCGTTTACATCCCCTTTGAGCTTAGATGCATCGAGTCTCGTGGTATGCGATTTAGTAAAAATGCAGCACACTCTTTTTTGATAGTCTGATAGGAAGGAAATCCACTCTTCATAGCTTCCAAACTTCATCCCCTTCGTAGGCTCTATTGAGTCTTCCATGATGTAGCGATGAGTTGTCTTAAAAAATTGAGTATTATGGTCGATAGAGACTACTAGTAAAAGATAAAAATATAAGACCACTTCACATTTTACATAGTCTATTACATTTTTGTTTACTTGTGACATTAGAAATATGTGTTGTATCATTCAAATTACAAATACATTACTTATGCATGACTGACGTAATAGGAAACTTCTTGTAGTACCTATGATCCATGAATATTCAAAGTTCATTTATCTACATATTTTATCAACGTTTTAGCTTTTTGTCAGACATTTGAGACATGGTCTGCCATGCATAGGACACATTTTCAGAGTGAAAAACAACAGTACCTACTAAAATTGGTTAGAACTCATTTGAGAATATCTCCGAACAACATATTACTGAAGAATATGATATTAATTTTGTAGTATTTTATTTATCCGTTTAAAATATAATGTGGCAGTACAATTGTACAAATATGCGTCGATGGGTTCACGGTTTGGAATTTTTTACATCGGAACAAGCTCTTGCAAACTCATTAGCGAGCGCATGCGCACAGTATTTACGTGCGCATGCGCACGACATCCGTTTTCCCTTTATTGCCGCGCCCGGCCAGCAACATAACCTAGCATCTTTCATGTATTAATCACAAAAAGTAGTATGCGATACTTGTACGTAAAAGCGGACTCCCGACGGCGGTTGTGAAGTGGCCGCACTCGCCTTCTCTCGCGTTACAACAACAGTCGGCTTCGCCTCGTGCCGTTGTAGCGCTCGATCCGGCTCGTGCAGCCATTTCCCAACCTTCGCCAAAAGTCCACTTTTACGCACTAGTATCGCAAAGTACTATTATCTGCGGATCAGTTATTAAAAAAAAAATTGCCATGAACAATTGATTTTGCGCATAGAACAATACCCTCCAATTCCCCACTAATGATCAAGAAGTGGGCTTTGTAAGTTAGACGTCTCGAGAATTATAAAAAAACATCTGTAGAATCCATCGATGCGTTTTAACACGCAAGGAATAGCTTGCAGTTTCAGCATTTTTAGGATTACATACACTATTTCCAAAAATTATGTAGTTGATATTCAGCGCCGGTTTATTATTTTCTAGGCTAACAATAGTTATTTTCGTAGCAAGGGCGAAAAAGACCAATTTTTTTTGCACTTACCACGAACCCGATTTTCCGTTGATTTTCTCGCGCTACAGTACAGAAAAGTGTACTTTTCTGCACTAGTGCGAGAAAAAACAGCGGAAACAAACGGTAAAACCCCAGCTTTTATATGCGCCGATATATCAAACAAAATTACCTCAATCTGTATTTAATTTGCGATCCTCAGGTTCTAACGGATTTTTTTTTACGGATTTTCAAATTCTCGCATGGTGCTGAGTTTGATTCTGTCGTAGTCCTCCACGTTCCGAAGATACTTTTTCACATAATGCAATGGTACCGAGACTTGCAAAATTGGGAGAGCTTGATCTTGCGTTACACTCCTGCGTCGAGCATTGCGGTTTCTACGTTATTTAGCTGTCTAAGTACGAAGATAGCCAATGGCCATGCTCGAAATCGTAGGATGACTCTACCGGGAAACGCGAGAAACCATAACTGAAGGTTAAGTATAAGATTAAGTCGGTAACAAGTATATATAGTTTACTTATATATTATTATTACTAGTTAGTTTATATATATTAGCTGAGGTGACAGTCACTTGTTTCTTATACTTAACCTTCAGTTATGGTTTCTCGCTTCGCTCACTCGCTTCGTATTTACTCACTGTACTGGAACCGTACGTCTCAGAGAACATGGGGCCCGCAATTTGTTATCATCGGAGCAATTGTTACATCTTGATATTTCATATCACCTTAAAGGTCTTTGCAAAGTTTTTCCGAGCATTTGCCGCAAATATTGTCGGCACGGTCGAGATGTTTTGAATATTGCGAAATTTGCTAGAAACCATCGTCAATTGTGTCTGTGTATATATGCTGTGGGAGATAATACTACAATTGCAGCTAAGTTACATCGTTGCACCACGGTTGGTATTAAAAACTATTATGGACTGTTTTTAAGCGTGCAAGCCATTTTCAGGCCAAAGCAAATTCATAGAGGATGCGTAATAGATCTGAGCATCATGTACATATAAGAAAATGGTTTTGATTGGAAAATGCCAACACTTAAAAATGCGAATTACAGTGTTGTTACCGATCCCCAGTCTATAAGTCGCGGGCGACGGACGGGGTTTCACTTCGCCTTAAGGGCATGTGAAATGTCGCGGACGGTAACGGAAACTATTATCGTCTTTTTTCAATGGTGCCAAAACTTTGAGGTCCAAAGTAAATGACATCTGACTGTAGAATGTACACACACAGTGAAATCCTATTTCCTTTTGATGCTTGAATTTCGGCACCCTTGACAAAAGACGATTATAGTTTTCCTTACCGACCGGGACCGAGCTGGGCGGGTGGGGGTTTTTTGCACATGCCCTTAAGTTAATGTAAAATACGGCGATCGATAAGAAAAACTGTAATGAATGTCATTTGGAGACCGTAGACCTCTAAAGGAATAGAGAATTGTGTCCGCTCTCGTCTATCCATTCTGTGTGCTCACAGAATTCTCTTTTTCCTCAGGTGTATATAGGTATTCAAATGGTATTCAGTACAGTTTTTCTTATCGATTGGGCGCATGTCGGGTGGGCGGGAGACTGTTCCACATCACCTTAAGATTATGTGAAATGCTGCGGGTGGTAGCTAACCGCAGAATTTTATGCGAGACTCAATATTTCGGACAAAGACAAAATAGGTTTTGATGCGTCTATCCATTGGCTACAAAAACTTAATTTGCCTTTAGTCGATGTATGAATGACCTTGAAGAAATTAGGGTAGGCGATTAGATAAAATTGGAGCATCTCTGACGTCCCTTTCACATGTCCTTAAGAGGGGGCTAAACCAGATATCTCAAAGTATTCTATCCCCGATATGTACCCTGAAGAGAGGAGGTAAAACATTTCAATACAATCTGCTCGAATATGACTTGTTAAAATCAGAACGAAAGTGCGGATGGCTCCACTCTCTGTCTTCTTCCACTAATTATACCGAAACTCTACACTACAATTCAATCCAATTCCAACAAGCTGCCACAGTTCAACTTCAACAAGCTACGTTCCAGAAAACATTTTGAAAATTAGAACACATTGTCGAGGTAATCTGGAACATGAATCACGAAAGATATGATGAGAGTTAGCTCCAGAAAATCATTTAAAAAATATTTGAGAGTTATTTCAATACTACCCTGCGCTGCTTTCCGATAAAAAATGACTTCTTGATAACCGACCCCCATACTTTGAAACCAAAATCTGTTTACCTGGAGCATAATTGAATCTATTTCTTCATTTCCATTTCATTGTGAGCATGAAAATTTATTTCATAAAGTCGATAGAATAAAGCTTTGATGGTCTTCGACAAGTAAAACAGATTTCTGAAATGAAAATGCGCATTATTTATGGCTGCTATATTTGTATGGGACTGAAAATTAGGCCAGAATAGAAGACCAAAAACTACGCATCATATACTAATATAGCTTTCAACAGCTTTCATCTAAAACATCGATCGGAGGGCGATTCTTAATACTCACCGAAACCCAAAGTCACTTATAATTGTATTTCCCGATTTTTAACGGGTCTACTGAAGTAATTACAATCTAATTTTTTCCACTTATAAAACTCAATTATTAATAATATTGGAAAAATATAATCAAATATGTCTTGAAATGTTTATCCATGACTCTTTATTTCTCTGTATGACGGATAAATAAGATCCGATGCAGTTTACGTGTGTTAACGAGCACGCATTCATATAACCACGTGAACTTCGTCGCAAACATTAGACATGTTCCATACATTCGATGCAGAACCATGCTTGTTTCGCCGATGGTTTCCTCTTTAACATCGTGCATACGAAATGATAGCGTTGCAAACACGAATCACAGCGTATGAATTTCGTACATGGATCAATTTCCTCGTAGTTGCAGCTTACGCATCTCCAAGCTTTGGTGTTCTTTTTTCGTTTTATAGCTACTGTTAGATCCTTGAATGCATGGTTGTCCATATAAGACTTAATAAGGCTTATATCGAGGTCGTTGTCGATAAACGAATCCCTCAGTTGGTCGAGCCTTAAGTCTTCTTTTGTACCTATGGTTTCTTTCCTTTCTATAGCTGTAAATCGTTCGGATAGGAGAAGCCACCGCAGAATGAGTTTCGTTCGTGCATCAATGCTTCGCTCAACAAATTTACGAGCTTTAGATTTAACTCGGAAGTTGATACCAATTACGCTTTGTTTCCGTGGACGGCCTTTTTTCTTCTTCTTGTGCGGCATACGAATGTTGCTGAATACCGACGGAAGTCCTATGCTTACACGATGGCTTTCTCGATCGGTAATAACTTCTGTCTCTTCAGTTGTTGCCTGCAATTACGCGACACATATTAAATTAGTATGTGCCATAATGAATGATAATTTCCAGTATACAGAATAACACATATAGAAAAACGTTCAATATACAATTTTTTGTAAAGCGGATGTCCCGGGCTTGCTCAGTGATTTCGGCTTGGGCAAATCATTGCTGTGCGCACCAAATGCCTTAAATTTGCCATCAACGCTTTTAACTACCAAAACGATTGGTGGATCCTCTCTTCTCATCCATAACCATTTTATGAGATATTCCAATCATGTACCTGTTTTTTTATCAAAGAGTTCGATTCCTCGAATGTCGTTAGAGCTGTCGTATTATTATTCTGTGCGGTAGCTGGTATGTCGATATCAGTGGACTTCTTTTCTTTTTCGAAGTCGCTTGTTTCGAGAGTTTCCTTTTTCTCGGAACTAAATTCAAACGTTGAATTCCGAGATTCTTCACATTTCCCATCAATGTCGACCTTCCAATTTTCATTACAATTCTACAATGAAATGGAGGCTCAATATCAAGAACACTTACCGCATCCCTTGTTGGTGGCATTAAATGAATATAAAATGAAGATATTTTTATACCCTTTTTTTCGTGGACTAGCAGCCTCAGTCGACGCCTCGACATCCATTACATCCAGGACCGGAACGTAATCACGATTGCTGATCTGTATAGAATCGTCAGCTTCCTTTAACATTAATGAAAATAAATTTATATTAAAACCATACAAAATTCGTTAGACTTCTAGGTCATTAAAGAATTCTAGGACATGAAAAGAGAATCAGTTTAACATATTACCTCTTGTACAGCGGGTGACTTAGGACCGGTCCATCCAGTCTGTCTAACGGATAGACTATGGCGTTTCGTCATCACGACCCGGGGTTCATCTATAAGACCCTGCTATAAAAAACATTATACATAAATAGAGAATATTTAATTTTCGATATCGATTCGATTTGAATTATCGTTTGATTAAGACAATAACATGCATAACCTCATTTATTTTATTCTGCGTGTTTGATGGGCTCTTGAACGACTTATATCTGTTTGCTATAAAAATTTGTCGCTATATGTAATTACGTAACTAGAAAAAAGTTGACTTATTAAGGGATCATACGAGTGTAAGATAACGTTTAAAATTGAAATTCGATACTGATACACTAAATGATAATAATGTTTTCGAATAGTAATTATTGGGTAACGGTTTCAAAGGGTATTTTTGAAAACACACGCCGTAATACTTCACGATTAGCCGGCTTTCAGAATTCTCAGAGACGTACATAATTAGAGTTAATCATGAAAGTATTCACCTCCCCATGGCAGTGATGATCAAAGTAGTCCATAATTTCCAGAGTTTGCTTGTCTTTGGCCCGTAGAGTGATCTTTGCTGGACAGTTTGTTTTTTGGGACCTAATATTAAATTTCTGTTGTTATTAGTATATTAGTACAGCAATCGAGACAACTAATTCTGAACAGTCACTGTCCCGGAGCCCCGGGCTAAATGTATTTGAAAAACTATACGTGGTTTCCTTGTTTCAAATGGGTATATAGATTAGTTGAAATATCCTGAACAATGAGCCAGCGACAGCTTTTAGCAATTGCAATATTAATTCAATGAAGCACTGTCGCATCCAAAATTGTTCTTATTCTAACGTAGCTGAAACAATTAGATTTACTCTTGTCCATTAGTAAAATTGTAATTCTTTCAATATATAAAATGTATATCCTTAATATATTTGCATGGTTATAGGTCATTGACACTTGGAGTCTGAGCAAATATTTGTATATACCCCTGCAGCTTTATAAATAATGAATGTATACAATTTGTATATATTCAAACTATGATACATTTGGTAAAAAACCAAATGATACCTCACCCAAGAAACGGTTGATTACGAATTCGAATTTTTTCCGCAACCAGTATTAAAATGATCATAGTACATATCATTGGCTTTACAACTCTTGAACTCTATTATCGAAGTCAATACAAGGATCTTAGTTATTGTTGCATGTTGTATTATACAATATTTTGAAAGCCACACAAATTAAAACTAGGGAGACTGCTGTAGCATTCGATAAGACAGTTACCACACTCGTACACTGTTCCGTACAGAAACTAACACTAGCTCCGATCTTCCTCTTCAATTAAGGTATAAAAAATGTTAGTGCTAAAACACAGCTGCGAGTGATGATTCTTTTATTAATATCCCTAATTAACTGAATCATAAGTGTAGTCTTGTCTAGGCCGAAAGGCAATTATCCCAATGTATACTTACTTACAACTTCCTGCTTTTTTCCCTTTTGCTGACAACTTTTCAGCATGAGAGCAGCAAAAATACACTTCATAATATTTGAGATCTTTACGAAATGGTCCTTTTACTTTTGTTTTCTCAATCGTGGTGCTTCTTGCGATTGCGAAGCGAAAATCATTTCCATCCAACTTGGACACCCACTGTCGTACTTCAGCAAAGGAATGAAACTTCTTGCCAATGACAAGAGATCCTCTTTGGCACGACATTGTTAACGCTATAATAAATAATAAGTCGTACGTATAACTTAATAGGAGTTATATCGACAAATATTTCAAGATCACGGTATGTAGTAATTATGAATGTAAATAAATCAAGTTCGCAGTTATATACCTATACGGATTCAAGAAACATAACCCCAATCTCAACGCTAACGGGACTTATGAGTCAATATGCATTCGTCAATACGCGCGATGATGATAGGTACGTTAATAAACACAAATACTTTGCCGATGTTAAGCTTCGTAAAATAATATTCGTTTTCGTAAAAAATGTTTTTAATCAACATAACTGCAATCTCAATGACTGGCTAACGGGACTTACAAGTCAATATACAGCGTCAAAGCAATATACTTCTATTCGAAGACTATGTCGTTTCCATACGCTTCTTCCTTATTTCCTTATTGGCGAACCCCCACTCGTAAGTGCTTGTGCCCAGTGCTGACAACTCCTGGAAAGTGAACTACCGTACCGGTCGGGACAGATTACGGTACATTACCATACACATTACTATGAGACCGGTTACAATACCGTATTGTTCCCACAAAATAAAAGAAGTTACTGGACATTGAATTTTTACAGGAGGTTTGAGAATACATATTGCGTATTCCTATGAAATTTGATGGAGAAAATTTCTTTCCAAGGGAGAAATTCTAAAAGATGGCCTCTGAAATAGCCCCACCCATATATGACATTAGGGCTGCGATGGTAACATATCGCACGCAAACAAGTACATGAAGAAGTTCGAGGCGACTAAAAACTTCGGAAACATATGCATTAAGGTCTCAGGTTTGCGTGAGCGAAGGTTCAACGAAACTGACGATACCTCTGTTTGGGTATTATTAATTTATGGAACGAAAGAGTACGAAATTTCGTGCGCCACAGCCTAGAGTTGTGTGGTGGGAGGTATGTATATAATGACTACAAAATAATGACTACAAAACACTATACATGGGAGGTAAGTATATAATGACTACAAAATGACCGTCAATTAACGTCATTTTTTCAGACTCATTTTTCGAATATAAAATAACGGTCATTTGATTGACGTCACTGACCTAAACATTACCAAAACCCCGATCTAGTTGCGAAATGATAGCCATTTATTTTTTGTCATAAATCGGTCACAGTTTTATGTAAAAATGCCACACGACACAAAAACGGTCATTTTTGGAGCCGTCATGGGACGGTCATTTGACGGTCCTGTGACGGTCAAATGATCCGTTATGTGATCCGTTGATGAATCTCCGCTAGAATCCGTTGATGAAAGTCACCTTTGGAGGGCGCTGCAATCGAATTTTCAGGGTCGGAACCCTGTAAACTGGAGTTTCCCCATATTTCTACAAGCCGTTTTAGTGTATCAGCATTTACCTCATATTTTTTCAGACCATATTTCTCCTTTGTCGTACGAAATGTCATGAAACTTGGGTCAAATGGGTATTTAAATAAATACACATTTAAGTAAATACTAGGGAGTGCACCGCGCTACTGTTTTCGACTGCCGTAAAGAAGAAATAGCATAATAAATCACTTAATTATTACAGATTTCTCGTGGTAATTACTCTGCAACTTTTTCTGTGATTTACCGACAGTTTCTAGCTTTACCGACATTTCTATGAATGAGTTGCAAGTTCAGCAGCGCTGCCGTCGGCACTTGTATCTTCGTAGGCCAAGGATGGAACTTCCGGTCAAATTTATTTAGAATATCTTATACGACAACGATGAACTTTTATGAAGATTTGCATGAATAAAGTATTTGGAAATATAAATTTAACTGTCCTTTATGACTTGTCACTTATAAATCTCGCTTGAACTTTATACCTTTTAGTTGTTTATACTAGTGTGTCTATACAAAGAACTTTGCGTTGTTGATAAACAGTGCCCTCAGAGTGACCTTCAAAAAAATAAACCACGTTGATGTTATAGTAGGAAAGAAATGCGTACATTACATGTTCACATGCTGTAGCGGTAACTATGTCGAGCCCGAGACTATCGATTGTTCTTGGAAAGTTATTTCCTTCGTTTGCCAAAGTACAACAGTGGGTCTCCACGTTGTCAGGAAACGATTTTCGCTTTTCAATCGCGACGAGCACCACGATTGAAAAAACAAAGGTGAAAGGACCATTCCGTGACGGCCTCAAATATTACGAGGTGTACTATCGCTGTTCTCGTGCAGGGAAGTTTCAGTCAAAAGGAGAAGGAAAGAGGGATTGCAAGTAAGTATATTCATTTCGATAAGTATTAGCTTCCCTGTTACAGAAAGATGTATTAAAATAATAAAATAATCGATACTCACGATCGTGTTTTAAAGCCAATTCTTTTTTACTTATACTTAAATTCCAGTGAATTCGAGTTAAAGATTAGAGATCGTTTTAATTTCTGTAAACAATAGTCAACGTGCAATTAACTTGCTGTTTATGAAATTCACAAATATGTCTAATCGTCAAATCAAATTATAATGAAATTGTTTCGCCAAAGGTTTTCATGGCCTTTAGTGAAACAATTTCATTACAATTTGAGTCACCAATTACAATTGTTTCACCAAAGGTTTTCATAGCCTTTGGTGAAAAATTTCATTACAATTTGAGTTAACGATTAAAGATATTTGTGATTTCCATATACAGCAGTCTACATATAATAAAAATGTCTTGTCGAAGACTATGATAGCCTTCGACGAGACATAAAGGCCTTCGGTCTCACCACGCATAACAATTTCACTACAATTTGAGTTAACAATTAGACATATTTGTGATTTCCATAAGCAGCAGTCTACATATAATAAAAATGTCTTGTCGAAGACTATGATAGCTTTCGATGAGACATAAAGGCCTTCGGTCTCACCGAGCATAATAATGTATGTATAAGTATAATTAGCTTCTCTGTATAATTAGCAGTATAATGAGCCGAAGGCCTTTATGTCTCATCGAAGGCTATCATAGTCTTCGACAAGACAAATTTATTATATGTAGACTGCTGCTTATGGAAATCACAAATATGTCTAATTGTTAACTCAAATTGTAGTGAAATTGTTATGCGTGGTGAGACTGAAGGCCTTTATGTCTTATCAAAGTCTATCACAGTCTTCGACAAGACAATTTTATTATATATAGACTGCTGTTTCTGGAAATAACAAATATGTCTAATCGTTAACTCAAATTGTAATGAAATTGTTTCACCAAAGGTTTTCATAGCCTTTGGTGAAACAATTTCATTACAATTTGAGTTAACGATTAAAGATATTTGTGATTTCCATATACAGCAGTCTACATATAATAAAAATGTCTTGTCGAAGACTATGATAGCCTTCGATGAGACATAACAGCCTTCTGTCTGACCAAGCATAACAATGTATGTATAAGTATAATTAGCTTCTCTGTATAATTAACAGTATAATGAACAGTATAATGATTAACAGTATAATCTTTGACGAGACAATTTTATTATATGCAGACTGCTGTTCTGGAAATCACAAATATGTCTAATCGTTAACTCGAATTGTAATGAAATTGTTTCTTCAAAGGTTTTCGTGGCCTTTGGTGAAACAATTCATTACAATTTTATTTGGCGATTAGACATATTTGTCAATTCCATAAACAGCAGTCAGCATATAATAAAATTGTCTTGTCGAAGACTATGATAGCCGTCGATGAGACATAAAGACCTTCGGTCTCACCAAGCATAATAATGTAAGTGTAAGTATAATTACCTGAAGGCCTTTATGTCTGTTTCGAAGATTGCTGTAATCATATTAAAATAATAATATAAATTTCGTAACAGATCAAAAAAATCAAACTGCCCCGCGAAGATCACTCTACGGGCCAAGGACAAGCAGTCGCTTGAAATTACGGATTATGTTAAAGAACACTGCCATGACGAGGTGAGAATCTTCATTATTATATTTGTCTATGCCTTTTTTATTGTCTTGAAAGTCGTTAAATCGTAATGATATTAGGAACAGAATATGCAAAAATATTCTTTGGAATGCCAAGAAAATTACTTGACTTCCGATCGATTGCTTTATTATAATTTTACGTTTCAAGATTATTTATACTACGCTTAAGCTGATCCGCTGAAACTAGCAAGCTCAGGTCTTAATTACGTAGACTTTATATAATATGTGCCCGCTCATAAATGTAACTTTTATATGAATATCAATATATCACATGCTGCATAGTTCCAAATTAGTCTTCGAAATGTATGATAATGAATCATACACTTATATTAATTTCCATTACTTCTTTTGCAATCGTAGAATCCAAATTGTCACTGTGATGATTTCGCTTTAATTATATTTCACTATATTTTCAATTATATCATTATATAATGGTGCTATCTTTTTGTAGGAAATAGATAATGAAATGTCGGAGAGCCCATCAACCATGGAGAATGGAAAAAAGAGGTAATTGACGTAATTTATTCAATCGAACAACAATTCAAATAAATTAGCGGTAGAAAATTTAACATTTCACATTTATGCATTACGATTTTGTCCGCAGGATGTTAAAGATCAACCCCGGATAGTAGTGAAGAAACGCCATCGTCCATCCGGGAGGCCGACTGGATGGACCGGTCCTATATCTCCTGCTCTACAAGAGGTAATATTAAGGGTACAAGAACTAATGTTAAACTGGTTATCTAACATTTTTATTTTGATGATACGGAATTCCAACAAGATGTTTATTGTTTTATTGCTCTATTTATTTTTATTACATTTGAAGGCAGATGACGATTCTATGCAGATCGACGATCCTGACTACGTTCCGGTCTCGGATGGAATGGATTTCGAAGCCTCGACTGAAGCTGCTAGTCCCCGAAAAAAACGGGTATTCAAAATATCTTCCTTTTATCCTTTTTTAATGCCACCCATAAGGGATGCGGAATTTGATTCTGATTTTGAGCCTAAATTCCATTGCAGACGTTTATTCAAAAACCGAAGGTCGTTGATGATTGGAAAAGTGAAGAATCTGGGAATTCAAGTATTGAAATTGCTTCTGACGAGGAGGAACCTGTCGAAACAAGTGACGCCAAAAATAAAAAGAAGTCTTCTGACGAGCCAGCAATCCCGCGTAAACCGAATAAGACAGCTTCAAGAACACCCGAGGAATCATACTCTTTAATCAAAAAACAGGTACATGATCAAAATATTTGATGAAAGGTTTTTATACAGCTAAGACGATAGGGTCCATCCAATGGGCCTAGGATGATAATGTTATTTGTACGTAACATTATACTGACATTATCCTAACGCTATTCTGACAATTATTTATACAATTGTTCAAAGGTAAATGCGATATAAATTAAGGTGATCTGGATTTAATCAATATGTACTGAAAATTGAAAAACTTATGGATGATCCATTTATAAACGACTTATTTTCGAACAATCTTTTTGAAGACAGATTCGTAATGTTGGTTCGATTTTTATTACTGAAGGTAATTTTATTTGTTGAAGGCGTTTTATGAATTCAACAGGTAAAATGTATTCATTTGGTTTCGAATTCAAGAAAAATCTTTAGATAACTTCAGCCTTTTAGATATTGTTTGTAAATCATTGGTTAATATTTATAAACGATATATAAGGAACAAATATGTTATGTGGCGAATATATAGACCATTTAACGAAAACAATAAAAGCTAGTCTTACAAACCCAACCAAAATCACGATAAATTCTTTATAGGGGCTAAGAACATCACGCTCGCGTTTTTAAACCAGGTTAAGTGTACCGATCTTACTAATGTGATCGACAATTCGGATTGTTTATGAAAACTGAGTTCACAATTTCGATATATTAGATATATTTCTCTCGCAATTCGAGATTTTCGAGTTCGATGTCATGTCTTTTTGTAAGAAAGAACTAGTGACAAACTGGGAGCCCTATGTGCGTTATTAACTCTGTCTCTCTCGGATCTTGGAATTCGTCGTCGTCGTCGATATTTTCATCACAATGAAAATATCGAAGTTCGACGGTTTACGATATTTCAATACTATAAAATCCAACATCTTTTTATAGTAGGGGTTACGCGAAAATAAGCGTTGTACATTAGTGGCATATACTTAGCTGCCTTTTTAGGTATTACCAATTTATAATATTCTCAATATTCAATAGATAGTTAGTGATACCCCATCTATGTCGATTTAAGGGGTATCCAGCGTATGTCATGTGCATTCGATGATACCAATACTGAGCGCTCCTTTATTACATTATAATATTGAGTGTCACTAATATTTTAGAATCCGACTACAAATCAGAGCGACGTTGATAATGTAGAGTTCGAGAAATTTCCAAAATTATTGGATGGCAATTCGGACGAAGGGAATGAAGATGCCGAAACTCTCGAGTTTGAGAAAGATATAAATCCTTCTACTACGGATGATGCAGTTATCGTCCCTGATAAGAACGACACAGCTGCAGATTCGACGGATGAATTAAACGATTCAAGAGAAAACCAGGTACACGATTACAACATTTCGACAAATGTTCTCTCTGTACAGATAACAAAATAGGCTTCGTCAATTATACTGATCAATATTTGTACTGCCATTTTTTAGGGATCGCAGGCCGACGAGAGACCAGAACAGAATTCGTTAAGCGAACCGGAGACAACTTCAGTACATAAAAAAGTATTGAATAATCATTAATGCTTTACATTCTGTGAACTCAAAATGATGACTAATCATTTCACAAAGAAAATTAATCTTTATCGTGTTACAGATGACATCTGAAGAAGAAAAGCAAAACATGTCAGAAAAGAAAAAGAAAAGAGGCCGTCCACCCAAACAAAGCGTAATTGCTTCTAACTTTCGAGCTAAAGTGAAAGTATGTAAATTTTGTTAATTGAAGCATTGATGCTTGAGGTAAACTTCAATTATCACTCTGATAAAAAATATTTTTACTATCAAATTGAAGGGATCGCAGGACCACGAGACATCAAAACGGAAATCGTTGAACGAACCGGGGACGTCATTACAGAAAAAGGTATTGGACATTTGTTAATATTCTTTGTAACTCATGAATGAAAAGTGCCACATTATGTGCTAGCCGGCCACGACATAAAGAGGCGCTTTTCAACAAGCCGTATCTTAAATACTGTGCGCATGCGCACGTCCATCTGTATTTCTCTTGTATTGTCGGTCCTGGCCAACAACATAATCTGGCAGTTTTCATGCCTTCGTTACAAAAAGTAGTATGCGATGCTTGTATACGTCAAAGCGAACTCCCGTCGGTGGTTGTGAAAATGGCAACACTCACCTTCTGTCGCGTTTACAAGCAACACTCGACTTTGCTTCGTGTCCTTGTAGCGCTTGATCCGGCTCGTGCAGTCACTTGCCAACTTTTGCCGAAAGTTTGCTTTTACGCACTACTATCGCAAATTACTATTATTTCGTGAACTGAAAAAATAATTAATCACTAAAGAAATTAAATAAATATTTATTATGTTATTACAGGTGATATCTGAAGAACACCAAAACATTCGTGAGCCAGAAAAGAAAAATAAAAGAGGCCGTCCAGCAAAAACAGGCGTATTAGAGTCTAAGTCTCAAGATAAAGCCAAACCACGTAAATTCGTTGAGCGAAGCGCTGATGCACGAGTAAAGCTTATCCTAAGCTGGCTTCTCAAAACCGATCGATTGATCGATATCGAAACGAAAAAAAAAGAGCTACCAAAGGAGACCTTAAGCTCGACAAGTTGAGGGATGCTTTTATCGACGACGACTTCGATATAGCTCTCATAAAATCTTACGTAGATACCCCTGCTTTTAAGGCCCTAAAAGCAGCAATAACAAAAAAAAAAGAAGACCAATGCTTGGAAATGCGAAGCTTGCAACGGCGAAGAAATTGCATCGTCTAACAAGATCATACGTTGTGATTCGTGTATGCAACGATATCATATCAAATGCGCAGCACTGAAGAGGAGACCATCGGCGAAGCAAGCCTGGTTCTGCATAGAATGCAAAGACCATGCTTAATGTACGCAATCATATGTGAACGTACTTTGCCTTGTACCTTTCTTATCGATACATGATATAAACAAATCTACATTTGATAGTACATGGAATGGAATTTTATTATTTTAAACGTATTCGAAATTACAAATTAATAACTTTCATACGTTTCGAAAGAATCCCACGGATTCATTTGTGCGAAGGCCGTGCACTGATTAACAAAAAAGGCCAATCGGTTGTCGACAAAAAAATTTTTGCAATCACAGAAATCTCCTAACTAGGAGATTACAATTAAAAATATCGTTAAACCATCTTTTTCCTACAGTCAGTGATCATGTCTACGTAGTAAACCAATGTACCAGCTCAGTTTTGTATGACTCATTTTTTTATATCAGTATGTCTATTCGTGATTGGTTGGACGAATCCCATGACCGAATTTCGATCTTTGCCGCAACATAAAGACGTTCAGTACAACTTATATAGGCTTTTAAGGTGATGTAAAACAGACCCTGTCGGTAACAAATCGCTTTCCCTATTTTTTCCGTGACCGCTAATATTTCGGACTAAATCAAATTAGGTTTTTACGCAACTGTCTATTGGCTGAGGGAAACTAATTTTCTTTTAGTCGTAATATGAACCGCTTCAGAGGAAAAAAGAAGGCCATTTTTTAGAATAGGAGTATGTCTTGTCATCCTTTTCACATCGCCTTAACCGGAATGTCCTTTCAGAAATACCTTGCATATCCGCGTTTTATTCGCCGCTGTGATCTCCGCCTTTGACCGTTTTTTCGCTTTCATTTCGCAACTGTTTCGTTTTTTTTTTGCTAGCCGTACGAGTTATAAATTTAAAAAACCGCTTCTTTACCGACTAGACACATCTGTCGCTAAGGTGTTACTCTTACGAAGTGTCCCAAATGGCCATAAAAGAAAACGTGCTGCTATCATGTAGTCCACCGGAGCCAGGCTCGAAATCTAGAAGAAGAAGAAGATCCAGACTTTCCACAAGTGTCTCCGTACGTCTTTTCGTACAATCATTCTTTTCAAAGAGGGTGAGTCGTAGCCGAGTGGATCGGAGTGGGACTCACAAGTAGTAGGCCCGGGTTCGATTCCCGGTTGTGGTCAAGGATTTTTCCATGGCTGCTTACCTCTACTTATTGTGGTTCGGATTCGACGTAAAATCGTAGGTCCTTCCGAGAGCTCATCTTCTTCAAATTAATTAGTTTCGACTGATTATTGGCTAACATGTGAATTGCTACTTAATCAATAAAGGTCATAAACGAGTAGAGATCGATGAGGCATAACTTCTTGGAGTCACGGTAAGCTTACCGTGGCTGCAAGCTGTTGCTACCGATGATTGAATATTCTGGTTAAGACCTGAAGTCCATAATTCAGTCAATCATCGATCCTATTAATTTAATTATTTTCATCGACCTGCTATTTACGGATTGTTGCAATGAGTCGAGATAGATGAAACGGAACGATTTGCTGCCACGGTAAATTTACCGTGGTCGCAAGCCTGATTCCCCATCGTAAGCGAGACCGTACATTCCTTCGGAAGATCGATAGGTACTGCGTGAATGGGGTACATTTATTAATTAACATGTTACTTTCTACTTAATTAATAACGGTCATAAACGGGTAGAGATCGATGAGGCATAACTTCTTGGAGCCACGGTAAGCTTACCGTGGCTGCAAGCTGTTGCTACCGATGACCGAATATTCTGATCAAGATCTGAAGTCCACAATTCGGTCACCCTAGCAAGTTGATGGACCGCCAAACAGACCGAAAAACGGACGTGTCCGTTGGGGAACAAAACGGACCGTAAAAAACGACAAAACGGACTGTACATTTTATGATGGCATTTGGTCTTTTTTCGGTTGCGGAAACCAAAAACGGACCGAAATTTTTTTTCGAAAAATTTACTTTGGTCCGTTTTCGGTCCCACACAACCGAAAAAGGACCAAGATCATATTTTTATTCTGTCCTTTCATTAAAAACAGAATTGAAAACAAAACAAACAAAAAATAAAAACTTTTATAAAAAACTTTCAGTCCTCCTTGGTTTCCACAACCGAAAAAGGACCAATCCAAAAATGTAAGGTCCGTTTTACCGTTTTTGCGGTCCATTTCGTTCCCCAACGGTCGTGTCCGTTTTTCGGTCCGTTTTTTCCATAAAAAACAGCCGTACGTCAATTTGCTAGGGCAATCATCGATCCTATTAATTGAATTATTTTCATCGACCGGCTATTTACGGATTTTTTCAATGAGTCGAGATAGATGAAACGGAACGATTAACAGCCACGGTAAATTTACCGTGGTCGCAAGCCTGATTCTCCATCGTAAGCGAGACCGTACATTCCTTCGGAAGATCGATAGGTACTCTGTGAATGGGGTACATTTATTGATTAACATGTTAATGTCTACTTAATTAATAAAGGTCATAAACGGGTAGAGATCGATGAGGCATAACTTCTTGGAGTCACGGTAAGCTTACCGTGGCTGCAAGCTGTTGCTACCGATGACCGAATATTCTGATCAAGATCTGAAGTCCACAATTCGGTCAATCATCGATCCTATTAATTTAATTATTTTCATCGACCTGCTATTTACGGATTTATTCAATGAGTCGAGATAGATGAAACGGAACGATTAACAGCCACGGTAAATTTACCGCGATCCCAAGCCTGATTCCCCATCGTACGCGAGACCGTACATTCCTTCGGAAGATCGATAGGTACTCCGTGAATGGGGTACATTTATTGATTAACATGTTAATGTCTACTTAATTAATAAAGGTCATAAACGGGTAGAGATCGATGAGGCATAACTTCTTGGTGCCACGGTAAGCTTACCGTGGCTGCAAGCTGTTGCTACCGATGACCGAATATTCTGATTAAGATCTGAAGTCCACAATTCGGTCAATCATCGATCCTATTAATTTAATTATTTTCATCGACCTGCTATTTACGGATTGTTGCAATGAGTCGATATAGATGAAACGGAACGATTTACAGCCACGGTAAATTTACCCTGGTCGCAAGCCTGATTCCCCATCGTAAGCGAGACCGTACATTCCTTCGGAAGATCGATAGGTACTCCGTGAATGGGGTACATTTATTGATTAACATGTTAATGTCTACTTAATTAATAACGGTCATAAACGGGTAGAGATCGATGAAGCATAACTTCTTGGAGCCACGGTAAGCCTACCGTGGCTGCAAGCTGTTGCTACCGATGACCGAATATTCTGATCAAGATCTGAAGTACACAATTCGGTCAATCATCGACCTTATTAATTGAATTATTTTCATCAACCTGCTATTTACGGATTTTTGCAATGAGTCGAGATAGATGAAACGGAACGATTAACAGCCACGGTAAATTTACCGTGGTCGCAAGCCTGATTCCCCATCGTAAGCGAGACCGTACATTCCTTCGGAAGATCGATAGGTACTCTGTGAATGGGGTACATTTATTGATTAACATGTTAATGTCTACTTAATTAATAAAGGTCATAAACGGGTAGAGATCGATGAGGCATAACTTCTTGGAGTCACGGTAAGCTTACCGTGGCTGCAAGCTGTTGCTACCGATGACCGAATATTCTGATCAAGATCTGAAGCCCACAATTCGGTCAATCATCGATCCTATTAATTTAATTATTTTCATCGACCTGCTATTTACGGATTGTTGTGTTACGTCCTGAGAATTTTTCCAAAATATTTCAAACAGAATTAACAAAATATTTGAAATATATTAGTTCGTTAAAAATAAACATGGGAAAAATTGCCATTGTTTAATTGGTCGAATTCAAAGTTTCAATAAATAAATAAATTACCTAATGAAAGAATCATCCATTGTTAAAAATAATTAGCCTTCAGGTGAATTAGGCTGATGTACAGAGGTGACTGTACGAAGCAAGTCAACCGTACGAGAGTCGGTAACCTGAGGCGCAAAAATGCAGATAAGGATATCGGCGGAGCGTTCCTCACAGTTGTCGAACATAGGGCTTGCTTGTACGGCGCGTGTCACGATGGGCACGATGCCGAGAGCGGCCGTTGGGCGTAATGAGTGCAGCACCTCCTGGACAGTGAATATCGATGAATGCTAGATCATCGTTATAGTCCAGGAGGATCATAGTTGAAATATGAAGAAATAAAGGGAAATCAAGTTTAAGGGACGAATACACGGGATTGACATAGTATTTTTGGAAATTATAGATTCGGGAAATAAAAATAGAGTCAAGAAGTAAAGAAGAAAATTAAGTCATATCGTCATTATAACATTCAATAAAGAAGTTAAATAAAATATTAAGAAGGGAATAAATATAAAAATAATAAATAATCAATAAATAATCAAATAGCAAATAACAGGGAAAAATATGGAAATTACGAAAAAGGAAGAAATGCAAACTATCAGAAATGCAATACAGAAATTCAGGAAAATAATCAGATAAATATTAAGATAAAAATTTATGTCAACAATTGTTAACTTCGCAACGAAAGCTCGTACAGCTTTCATTCAAGTTTCTATATTCATAAAATTCGCGATAGAATTTAAGTCTTAACAAATTGGAATGTCAAAATTACTGTAAAACTACGAAATTAGAAATATTTAATTAATCAATCAAAGAAAGGAATCAGGTGATGAGAGTGGGGAGACGAGGCGCCGGTGTGACAGCGGTGACGCGGGGGTGTCCGGCACCGAGGTTATTTATTCGCGCGCCCACCGCCCATTCGGCACTCCTTCGGTACTCCTGTTCTGGACTTCTAAAAACTTCTTCGCGACCGGGGCACAGACCTGAATTACGTATTGTACTTAGAGCCATTAACAAAGGACCTGTAATCAACTTGTAAAAATCTTCGACCCAGTATTCATTTTTAACAAACTTCAATAAATCATTCGTAACTTTCCAAATCATTTCATCGAGTTTGAGTATATTTCGTCTGCAAATCATTCCATCATCGAAATCATTCATCGTTAAAATCTGGGAAGGACGTTCATTTCTGGAGTCGACCATCATCATCATTCGATTCTGATTCGAGTATTCGGCATTTTGGAAGGACGTTATTCTTGGAAATCAGTCATCATCATTCGATTCTGATTCGAATATTCATCCAGATTTGGGAAGGACGTTTCAATTCGAACGATTAATTTCATCCATAAATCGATTCATTCGATCATTCATTCTCAGGTAAACCCATTTAAATAGTATCCTAATTTTGAAACGTTATCATCCACGTTTAGAAATCCATTTCCACTAAATCGTTATTTATCAACATTTATTTACTGTCGTCAAAGTAAAAATATTCCTTGGTCAATTTATATTCGTGTCGGTCAATTTTATTTCAGCTATAACAGTGCGCGTTAAAAGTATTAGGATAGGTCGGGAGAAAACAGTGAGTGAGCGCGATAGTGAGCTGCCGCGCGCCGTGCGTCGAGGGTGACGTGCGAGAGAGAGATAGCCGCGTATTGCATTCCAGGCGATAGAAGGAGATAGCATCCAGAATTTTCTTGTCCAGCTTAAAATCATCACTTACAATCTAGTAAATTCGAACTTTTGATCGCGAATAGAATATCGTCAATTACATATATATACACTCTAGGCCCTATCCCGAATTATTTTCCGAAAGGTTAGGTTCAAAACAGGGCCAACCCTCGATAAAGCGTCATCTCCGAATACCGTGTAAAGGGAGGGTGCAAATTCTCCTTGACCGAGATGGAGTGAAAATTGCTGATCGGGACGTAACAAAAATTGGGGGCTCGTCCGGGATACAAAAAGAGTGTATATAAAATTTGGTAATAAATAAATAAATAAAATAATTTTTTTTTTGTGAAATGAGTAAAGAGAAAATAAAATCATAAATGACTTCAACTCGTTCAAAATGTACTGTTCCGGATCAGATTTTGCATACCTATCCAGAAGACAGGAAAATATCGGAAACAAAGAAATTGGGAAAAATAATAAATCCAAAAGATCAAACAACTCAAGTGACAGATATCCCAGAATTTGATGAAGGAAGCGGATTAGTTACTTCAACTCCATATCCCAAAGAGTCATTAACAAATATAGAGAAAACATCGGAAAATTTAGAAAATAAAGGTGAATCGGATGCAACTAAGGCTCTTAAAGACAACATAAAGTACCTTGCGAAGTCAATTGATGAGTATTTACGCGAATTTCCGGACACAATTAATCCAAATTTCGAGGATTCAGAAGCAACCATTTCAAAATGTGAAATTCCTAATGCAAAGACAGTAGAAGTAGAAGTAGTAGAACCACAAATTACAGAAAAAACCGTAATTGATCAATTCAATGACTCCGAAAGTTCTTTTACGTCAGCAACTGGTCAAACCACACCCTGGTTGAGATTGAGTAATAGTTCAGGTTCACGGTTAAGATCGAGATCTTCAGAAATAGAAACAACGCCGAGAAGAAGACCTTCTTTGGTAAAATGCTGTTCAAAATCCGTTTCACCCAGAAGGAAAAGTGCACCAGGAGGTAGTGAAAATTTCTTCATAAAAGCAGCTAGAGTATTTGGGTTAATAGGGGATAAAAACGAAAGTTCAATCAAGTCAATAAATATCAGAAACAATTCAAAATCAGGGGTCAATTTTTCAAGGTTATCCAATAGTTTGACAAGATCAGCATCATTGTCAGGAAAAACATGTTCTAGAAAAACGGCATATACTGCTAATAGATTGCGATCAAGAAGGGATTCGAGTCAAAAACTTAAAGTGTCACGTAGAAAGGAAATACCGGAAAAAGTTGTACAAAATCTGTCTAAGAAAATGGCACCAGTTATGTCATCTACTCAGCGAATGAAAAAGAGTAGAGAGAACGGGAAAAATTGTGAAAATCATGAAAATACCGATTATGATCAAATCGACGATACAGGTAGCAACGAAGGGCGTGGCGGTGACCACCGTGGCGGCGACGGCGGCGGCGGTGGTGGCGGTGGTGGCGACGGCGGTGGCGACGGCGGAAGGGGCGGAAGGGATCATGATAACCCGAACAAAAAACCGTTTCGTCGGACGGCACCGGATGTAACGCGACCGATATTAAATTTGAGTGCAGGTAGAATCGGAAACTTGAGAGACGCTCTACAGGTGACAACCTATACAGAATCAGGCAAATCATTTCAATCCAATAACTCAGAAAAATCAATCGAAAATTCCTCAAGGTCAGACATCTCAAATTCAATGTCAAATCTGTAACGGTTGGGGACATTCAGCTCTGGCATGCAACCAGCAGAAACAGGGAAATTTTGGAAATCCGAATGTTGCAGAAGCAAAAGACTTATTCACAAGCATTGCAACAACAAAATTCAATGAATCGACAACAAAATCAAGCTAATCAAGTAATTTGCAATTATTGTAAAAATCCAGGTCATTATTTAACAGAGTGTCAGATCCGCATCAGCAACAACAACCGGAGGGCAGCGCAGCAGGGAAACGCGGATGGCCGACCAGCACAGGGTGCCCAGGCACAGGCCGACGTGAATACCCAAGCGCACCCAACCCTTACGATCAAGGCTTGTACCGATTCGGGTCGGAACCAGAAATAATCGACGTATATTTAGTAAATCCAGAAAAAGACGTAATAGCTCCTACCGTCTTGTTTCAAAGTAGTGAGCTCTCGGAAACGGTAATTATGATGTTAGACACAGGTGCTAGTAAAAATATTCTGAAAGAAAGATGTTTGCTGAACAATTTGGAACTTTATCGGGATAAAATCTTGAGATTGAGCGGGATTACAGACGAATTTGTATATACTCTGGGGTATGTAATGATTAATACTTTGGGAAGAGAAACGGTTTTTCACGTGGTACCAAACAGTTTTCCGACCAAGCAGGGAGGACTACTGTCAACTGAGTATTTTCGTGATAATTTGGCAAAAATTGATTATGAAAACAGTACACTTGAAGTTCGAGACAAGAAGATAGAGTTCCATACTAGAGAAAGTATGATGTTCCCACCGAAAACGACGAAGCTATTCTATGTCCGCTTGAGAAACGACAACGTTCTTGAGGGATATTTACCAAGGCTCGAAGTCGACGACGGGATAGAAATTGAGCAAGGATTGGTGAAAAACGTTGGTGGAAAAGCTTACATTTACGTAACCAATCATCGTAACGAAAGGGTCGACATAGAGATCCCTGTCCTGGAATTGACAGCAACTCCACAAGGAGAAAACAAGGAAAATTGTGAAAAGAATGTGATGACTAATTCAGTGTGTATTACAGGTGATCCAGTCTTCAGAAGGGAAATAAAACAGGAAAATCAGGAGAAATTCGGAAAGTCGGAGATTTCGGAGCAGTTCGGAAGGTCGGAAAATTCGGAGCAGTTCGGAAGGTCGGAGAATCAGGAGAAATTCGGACAGTCGGAGAATTCGGAGCAGTTCGGAAAGTCGGAATATTTGGAACAATTCGGAGAGTCGTCGGAAAATCAGGGTAAATTCGGAAAGTCGGAAAATCTGGGTAAAAACGATTCTGTGAAAAACACAGATGGTTCTGTATTCGAAAAGAAAGTTGGTGAGTCGGAGAAAAATCTGGTTAAAAACGATTCTGTGAAACACACGGATGGTTCTGAATTCGAAAAGAAAGAAAGAAAGGTAACGGATCTAGATAAAATTTTCACTGAAGAAGAATGGAAAATCGAGATAAATAAGTCGGAAAAATCAGTTCAGAGTAAAGTAAATGAAAATAAAGGAAAAACGTTGAATAATCATACGGTGGCTGTAAATGCAAACACTGGAGTAAATTGTCAAACGTCTGTTGGAGATATACTGTTGCACACGGGAGAAAGATCACAAAATATAGAATCAAATCAAGTTGTCAAAGAAACAAAGGAAAAACAGGAAAAGTCGGTCGGAGGAAAAGATAAAAACGTTGAATCGCAAGAAATAGAAGAACTAAAACCAAGATTTATGTCAAAAAGGGAAAATGAAGAAAAATGGAAAAATAATTCCTATCAATTTGTCGATTGTTTGATCGGAGTAAAATTCATGACGGAAAAATGTTTTGCTATAAAAGAAGGAGAAAAAGACGAGACACGGTTCTCTAAAGTTTTGGAATTGCTACGATTAGAGCATTTGGATGAAACAGAAAAAGAAGCTGTGCATAAAATAATCAGATATGGTGTAGATAGATTTCACATCAAAGGAGAAAAATTAGGGGCTACTGATGTAGTAACGCATAGGATCCCCACGACGGATGAATTTCCGGTAAATTCAAAGCAATATCGGTTTCCCGAGGTTCACAAAGAAGAAATACGAAAACAGGTAGCTGAATTCTTAGAAGCAGGATTAATCAGGCAGTCGGAATCTCCGTATAACACACCAGTCTGGGTAGTACCAAAGAAATTGGATTCTCAGGGAAATAAGAAATGGAGAGTAGTTCTTGATTTTCGACAATTAAATGAAAAAACAATAGGAGACGCTTATCCTTTGCCAAATATTGTAGATATATTAGATCAGTTGGGAGGTGCTCGGTATTTTTCGGTGTTCGATCTGGCTTCAGGGTTCTATCAGATAAAAATGCATCCGGATGATTGTCATAAAACAGCTTTTACAACTCCATATGGACATTACGAATACGTCAGAATGCCTATGGGATTGAAAAATGCTCCTCCCACGTTTCAGCGAGCAATGGACATGGTATTGATGGGACTACAAGGACAGGAATTGTTCGTGTATCTCGACGATATCGTGATTTACGCAAAAACTCTGGAAGAACACGACGAGAAGTGCAAGAAACTAATTGATCGTCTGAGGACCGCTAATTTGAGTTTGCAACCGGACAAGTGTGAATTTTTGAAACGGGAAGTGGCATATTTAGGTCACGTGATCAGTGAAGAAGGACTAAAATTGGATCCGAAGAAAGTAGAAGCAGTTGGGGAATTTCCAAGGCCAGTTAACGTCAAGGGTATTCGGCAATTTTTGGGACTAACGGGATATTATCGTCGATTCATAGAGGGTTATGCAAAGTTGGCTAAACCACTGACAAATCTTCTCAAAAGCGAAACTCCTTTCATATGGGGAGAAAGTCAAGAGGAAAGTTTTCAAGAATTAAAAGAAAAATTATGTACAGAACCAGTTTTGATTTTTCCGGATTTTTCAAAGCCGTTTGTTGTAACTACAGATGCGTCCGGTTACGCAATCGGGGGTATCCTTTCACAAGGACCCATTGGTGCAGATAGACCGGTGGCATACGCTTCACGAACATTAAATGACGCAGAATCATGATACGATACATACGAAAAGGAGGTATTGGCGATTGTCTACAGTGTTTTACATTTCAGGCCGTATTTATATGGCAGAGTGTTTACACTCGTGACAGATCACAAGCCCTTAGTTTGGTTTAGAACTTGCAAAGATGGAAACGCACGGGTACTTCGATGGAGACTGAAATTGGCAGAATATGAGTATGATGTAGTGTACAAAGCCGGAAAAACGAATGTAAATGCAGATGCATTATCCAGAAATCCAGTAAAATCAGACAAAAGTAGAAACGACATGGATGAAGAAATATTCGCAGTACGACGGAGAAACAACGATGGGTTGACAGATGAGGAAATAATGACGCTTTTGGAAAATGAAGAAGATGACTTTGAATTTGAAGAAGATGAAGAATACAACGATGAGGAGGATCCTGAGGAACAGTGGCGAGAGTCCCTGACAAAGGAACAATTGGCAGAAATGATTGAAGTAACAACACCAAAGAAAACACCGAAAGGAACTTTGTACAATTTGAATACTGATAAGGAACCAATAGTAAACCAGGATGACGAAAACATAGAAGAAAAGAAGGAAAAAGATGAAACAGGACAATCAACTAAGAAAAGGACCAAAAACAAGGATCCACCGGAACGACATGGTATGATTACTAGACGGCAGGTAAAAACCCAAGAAACAAGAAACAAGAAACAAGAAAAACAGGAAGAAACAAATACAAAAGAAAAAGCTAAACCACCAAAGCAAACTCGAAAACCAAGGAAGAAGAAAAAGAAAAAGAAAATTTCAGAAACAACAGAAGAAAGCAGTACAGACGAGGAATCAGTAGTAAAAACGAGAAAAGGAAAGAAAATTCCACAAGTATCGGAATCAAATGAGGAAAAGTCCTGCAGTGAATCTGAAGAAGATGATAAAGAGGAAGATGACAATAACCTGGACCACAATTCAGACAATGAGAAGCTAGATGATGAAGAAAGACAATCAGAAGAGGAAATCGAGAAAATTCCACCAGGAAATATCATACAGAGTCGTGATCTTTTCTTTACTCGCAAGGATGCACTTAGTTATTTTTTGAACACAAAGGGAGAGTCTCTTGATTCGGGATCGCGGAAGTTGGCAGATCGAAACGAATTACCGTATTTTCCGGATCCACAGTTAGGAAAGGTAGTGCAGTAAAAAAGGGAAATAGGTATCATATAGCATTGCCAGTTAGCGATAACTCAGGAGAGGGACCTTCATTGATTTTAGGCCACATCAAAAGAGTAATGAGTAGTTTGAAAAAATTAACAGAGGAATTGGAAATTCAGAGTGTAAGTTTGTCAAGGACAGATTCGGTAGAAAACGTTCCGTGGGATAGAATTGCGACGGAATTACGCTTGGGATTTTTGGGAAGTCCGACCAAAGTAATAGTTTGTCATGGAATTGTTAGGTATCCTAGTAAACAGGAGCGTGAGGGAATAATACAGGAAATGCACGGATCGGCTGTAGGAGGTCATAGAGGGGTTACGAAAACCTTTAATCGAATCAGACAACATTATTTTTGGGAAAAAATGAAGGTAGATATTCAGAATTACATACAGAGATGTTTACCATGTCAACTAAAGAAATGCGTGAGAAACAAAACGAAGCAGCCAATGGTATTAACAGATACACCAGGGTCAGCTTTCGACAAGGTGGCTATGGATATAGTTGGACCAATACCAAAGACAAAAGACGGTAATGAGTATATATTAACAATACAGGACCAATTGACGAAATTTTGCCTGGCTATTCCTTTACCAAATGCAACGTCAGCAACCATCGCGGACGCGATGGTCAAAAACTTTATCAGTATTTTCGGACCACCAAAGTCAATATTAACAGATCAAGGGCGAAATTTTCTCAGTGGATTAATCAGACGAGTAGCTAAAAGATTTAAAATAAAAAGAATTCGGACAACAGCTTTTCATCCGCAGTCGAACGGTTCATTGGAACGTTCGCATCATGCATTAGGAGAATATTTGAAACAATACGCTGATAAGGAGTTTGACTGGGACGAATGGGTGCAATTGGCAATTTTCAATTATAATACCAGTGTGCATGAGGGTACAAAACATACTCCGTACGAGTTGGTGTTTGGAAAATTGGCAAGGGTACCATCTAGCGAACCTTTGGGGGTAGACGATGAACTTCCGACGTACAGTGGTTATTTGATAAAATTGGTAACTCAATTACACGAGATTCGAAGAATGGCTAGAGAAAATCTAATAGAAGCAAAAAATCAGATCCAAAGAACGACACGACAAAAGACTAAATGTAAAATCTTTCAAAATAGGTGATTATGTATTCTTGCAAAATGGACCAAAACCAAAAAAACTAGCAGATCAGTATACTGGACCACACGAGGTGGTCGAAATAATGGGGAATCAAAATATAAAAATAAAAACCAAGAAAAATATTCAGATAGTACACGCAAACCGATTGAGGCTTTCACATATTATACCGGAATAAATACATCATGTTTAATAAAAATAATGCACTGTTAAAATATCAACAACAGATATGTAAACTAATTAGCACAACAATATTATTGTATGAACACCTACGTAACTTCAAAGTTCGTATAAGTGATATGTCTAAAGGAAATAATTTAAGGAAAATAGGATAAAATATGCATTTAATCCAGCGATAATAATTAGGAAAAACGTCATTGGCCCTTCACACGTGGAATGGTCCAATGAGCGGACAGTAAAATTAAGGCAGTAGAAAAAACTAAAAGGAAAAATGACCGGACAGACAAGAAAGGTAGCCGTCTGGAGACGCAGCTACATGCGTACGCTCAGTTACGGCCCGAGAAAGAAAGGAATAGGAAACATATAGTAAGAGAGAGGAATAGTATGCGAATTGCCGCACAAAAGGGATCAGCCGAGAGCGGGTGGCGACGTAACGTCACGCCATACGCCGCTCACGGTAGCCAGCAGACAGGAGTTAGAAAAGGACAAAGTAATGAAATATAAAAAAAACAATAAACATATATATATTCTTAAACTATTTAATTATTGATAATATAAAGGCAAGAAGGAATATATATATTCCTTCATTCAATTAATTAATTTAAAAAAAACACACATTTATATATATTCCTCCTTGAATAAATTAAATATAGAAATATTAGGATCTAAGGATAAAGAAAAACAATTTGATAAATTTAAAAAAAATATATATATATATATAAATATAAATATACGTAAAAAAAACAAAAAAACAAAAAAAAAACAAAAAGAGGTCTTTTGATAGAAATCAGTAGGGGTAAATATCAACAAATTATTGGGAAATGTAGTTAGTTAATTAGGTAATAATAATAACAATAATCAATAATCAGATGTTAACAAAAGGGATAATTAGGAGTAAATAAGGAAGGAAAACTTAGAAATATTGGGAAATAGTTGGTTTAATAAAAATCAGTAGGGGAAATTATAAATAAATAGCGAGTTAAGTAAATAATTAATGGAATAAATAATATGAAGGTTTGATGAGATGACTTAATAATTAATTTTTATTCAGCCTCTCCCGAGGTCGAGCGATGTTCTTCGAAGCAACGCTCGTTTAAGGGGGGAGGTGTTACGTCCTGAGAATTTTTCCAAAATATTTCAAACAGAATTAACAAAATATTTGAAATATATTAGTTCGTTAAAAATAAACATGGGAAAAATTGCCATTGTTTAATTGGTCGAATTCAAAGTTTCAATAAATAAATAAATTACCTAATGAAAGAATCATCCATTGTTAAAAATAATTAGCCTTCAGGTGAATTAGGCTGATGTACAGAGGTGACTGTACGAAGCAAGTCAACCGTACGAGAGTCGGTAACCTGAGGCGCAAAAATGCAGATAAGGATATCGGCGGAGCGTTCCTCACAGTTGTCGAACATAGGGCTTGCTTGTACGGCGCGTGTCACAATGGGCACGATGCCGAGAGCGGCCGTTGGGCGTAATGAGTGCAGCACCTCCTGGACGGTGAATATCGATGAATGCTAGATCATCGTTATAGTCCAGGAGGATCATAGTTGAAATATGAAGAAATAAAGGGAAATCAAGTTTAAGGGACGAATACACGGGATTGACATAGTATTTTTGGAAATTATAGATTCGGGAAATAAAAATAGACTCAAGAAGTAAAGAAGAAAATTAAGTCATATCGTCATTATAACATTCAATAAAGAAGTTAAATAAAATATTAAGAAGGGAATAAATATAAAAATAATAAATAATCAATAAATAATCAAATAGCAAATAACAGGGAAAAATATGGAAATTACGAAGAAATGCAAACTATCAGAAATGCAATACAGAAATTCAGGAAAATAATCAGATAAATATTAAGATAAAAATTTATGTCAACAATTGTTAACTTCGCAACGAAAGCTCGTACAGCTTTCATTCAAGTTTCTATATTCATAAAATTCGCGATAGAATTTAAGTATTAACAAATTGGAATGTCAAAATTACTGTAAAACTACGAAATTAGAAATATTTAATTAATCAATCAAAGAAAGGAATCAGGTGATGAGAGTGGGGAGACGAGGCGCTGGTGTGACAGCGGTGACGCGGGGGTGTCCGGCACCGAGGTTATTTATTCGCGCGCCCACCGCCCATTCGGCACTCCTTCGGTACTCCTGTTCTGGACTTCTAAAAACTTCTTCGCGACCGGGGCACAGACCTCAATTACGTATTGTACTTAGAGCCATTAACAAAGGACCTGTAATCAACTTGTAAAAATCTTCGACCCAGTATTCATTTTTAACCAACTTCAATAAATCATTCGTAACTTTCCAAATCATTTCATCGAGTTTGAGTATATTTCGTCTGAAAATCATTCCATCATCGAAATCATTCATCGTTAAAATCTGGGAAGGACGTTCATTTCTGGAGTCGACCATCATCATTCGATTCTGATTCGAGTATTCGGCATTTTGGAAGGACGTTATTCTTGGAAATCAGTCATCATCATTCGATTCTGATTCGAATATTCATCCAGATTTGGGAAGGACGTTTCAATTCGAACGATTAATTTCATCCATAAATCGATTCATTCGATCATTCATTCTGAGGTAAACCCATTTAAATAGTATCCTAATTTTGAAACGTTATCATCCACATTTAGAAATCCATTTCCACTAAATCGTTATTTATCAACATTTATTTACTGTCGTCAAAGTAAAAATATTCCTTGGTCAATTTATATTCGTGTCGGTCAATTTTATTTCAGCTATAACAGTGCGCGTTAAAAGTATTAGGATAGGTCGGGAGAAAACAGTGAGTGAGCGCGATAGTGAGCTGCCGCGAGCCGTGCGTCGAGGGTGACGTGCGAGAGAGAGATAGCCGCGTATTGCATTCCAGGCGATAGAAGGAGATAGCATCCAGAATTTTCTTGTCCAGCTTAAAATCATCACTTACAATCTAGTAAATTCGAACTTTTGATCGCGAATAGAATATCGTCAATTACATATATATACACTCTAGGCCCTATCCCGAATTATTTTCCGAAAGGTTAGGTTCAAAACAGGGCCAAATCCTCGATAAAGCGTCATCTCCGAATACCGTGTAAAGGGAGGGTGCAAATTCTCCTTGACCGAGATGGAGTGAAAATTGCTGATCGGGACGTAACAGTTGCAATGAGTCGAGATAGATGAAACGGAACGATTTACAGCCACGGTAAATTTACCCTGGTCGCAAGCCTGATTCCCCATCGTAAGCGAGACCGTACATTCCTTCGGAAGATCGATAGGTACTCCGTGAATGGGGTACATTTATTGATTAACATGTTAATGTCTACTTAATTAATAACGGTCATAAACGGGTAGAGATCGATGAAGCATAACTTCTTGGAGCCACGGTAAGCTTACCGTGGCTGCAAGCTGTTGCTACCGATGACCGAATATTCTGATCAAGATCTGAAGTACACAATTCGGTCAATCATCGACCTTATTAATTTAATTATTTTCATCAACCTGCTATTTACGGATTTTTTCAATGAGTCGAGATAGATGAAACGGAACGATTAACAGCCACGGTAAATTTACCGTGGTCGCAAGCCTGATTCCCCATCGTAAGCGAGACCGTACATTCCTTCGGAAGATCGATAGGTACTCTGTGAATGGGGTACATTTATTGATTAACATGTTAATGTCTACTTAATTAATAAAGGTCATAAACGGGTAGAGATCGATGAGGCATAACTTCTTGGAGTCACGGTAAGCTTACCGTGGCTGCAAGCTGTTGCTACCGATGACCAAATATTCTGATCAAGATCTGAAGCCCACAATTCGGTCAATCATCGATCCTATTAATTTAATTATTTTCATCGACCTGCTATTTACGGATTGTTGCAATGAGTCGAGATAGATGAAACGAAACGATTTACAGCCACGGTAAATTTACCGTGGTCCCAAGCCTGATTCCCCATCGTAAGCGAGACCGTACATTCCTTCGGAAGATCGATAGGTACTCCGTGAATGGGGAACATTTATTGAAACGTAACGATTAACTATTTACGGATTTTTTCAATGCGTCGAGATAGATGAAACGGAACGATTAACAGCCACGGTAAATTTACCCTGGTCGCAAGCCTGATTCCCCATCGTAAGCGAGACCGTACATTCCTTCGGAAGATCGATAGGTACTCCGTGAATGGGGTACATTTCTTGATTAACATGTCAATGTCTACTTAATTAATAACGGTCATAAACGGGTAGAGATCGATGAGGCATAACTTCTTGGAGCCACGGTAAGCTTACCGTGGCTGCAAGCTGTTGCTACCGATGACCGAATATTCTGATCAAGATCTGAAGTCCACAATTCGGTCACCCTAGCAAGTTGATGGACCGCCAAATAGACCGAAAAACGGACATGTCCGTTGGGGAACAAAACGGACCGTAAAAAACGACAAAGCGGACTGTACATTTTTTGATGGCATTTGGTCTTTTTTCGGTTGCGGAAACCGAAAACGGACCGAAATTTTTTTTCGAAAAATTTACTTTGGTCCGTTTTCGGTTCCCACACAACCGAAAAAGGACCAAGATCATATTTTCATTCTGTCTTTTCATTAAAACAGCATTGAAAACAAAACAAACAAAAAATAAAAACTTAGCCAAAAACTTTTATAAAGAAACTTTCGGTCCTCCTTGGTTTGCGCAACCGAAAAAGGACCAATCCAAAAATGTACGGTCCGTTTTACCGTTTTTGCGGTCCATTTCGTTCCCCAACGGACGTGTCCGTTTTTCGGTCCGTTTTTTAATTTTTTCCATAAAAAACAGCCGTACGTCAATTTGCTAGGGCAGTCATCGATCCTATTAATTTAATTATTTTCATCAACCTGCTATTTACGGATTTTTTCAATGAGTCGAGATAGATGAAACGGAACGATTAACAGCCACGGTAAATTTACCGTGGTCGCAAGCCTGATTCCCCATCGTAAGCGAGACCGTACATTCCTTCGGAAGATCGATAGGTACTCTGTGAATGGGGTACATTTATTGATTAACATGTTAATGTCTACTTAATTAATAAAGGTCATAAACGGGTAGAGATCGATGAGGCATAACTTCTTGGAGTCACGGTAAGCTTACCGTGGCTGCAAGCTGTTGCTACCGATGACCAAATATTCTGATCAAGATCTGAAGCCCACAATTCGGTCAATCATCGATCCTATTAATTTAATTATTTTCATCGACCTGCTATTTACGGATTGTTGCAATGAGTCGAGATAGATGAAACGAAACGATTTACAGCCACGGTAAATTTACCGTGGTCCCAAGCCTGATTCCCCATCGTAAGCGAGACCGTACATTCCTTCGGAAGATCGATAGGTACTCCGTGAATGGGGAACATTTATTGAAACGTAACGATTAACTATTTACGGATTTTTTCAATGCGTCGAGATAGATGAAACGGAACGATTAACAGCCACGGTAAATTTACCCTGGTCGCAAGCCTGATTCCCCATCGTAAGCGAGACCGTACATTCCTTCGGAAGATCGATAGGTACTCCGTGAATGGGGTACATTTCTTGATTAACATGTCAATGTCTACTTAATTAATAACGGTCATAAACGGGTAGAGATCGATGAGGCATAACTTCTTGGAGCCACGGTAAGCTTACCGTGGCTGCAAGCTGTTGCTACCGATGACCGAATATTCTGATCAAGATCTGAAGTCCACAATTCGGTCACCCTAGCAAGTTGATGGACCGCCAAATAGACCGAAAAACGGACATGTCCGTTGGGGAACAAAAGGGACCGTAAAAAACGACAAAGCGGACTGTACATTTTTTGATGGCATTTGGTCTTTTTTCGGTTGCGGAAACCGAAAACGGACCGAAATTTTTTTTCGAAAAATTTACTTTGGTCCGTTTTCGGTTCCCACACAACCGAAAAAGGACCAAGATCATATTTTCATTCTGTCTTTTCATTAAAACAGCATTGAAAACAAAACAAACAAAAAATAAAAACTTAGCCAAAAACTTTTATAAAGAAACTTTCGGTCCTCCTTGGTTTGCGCAACCGAAAAAGGACCAATCCAAAAATGTACGGTCCGTTTTACCGTTTTTGCGGTCCATTTCGTTCCCCAACGGACGTGTCCGTTTTTCGGTCCGTTTTTTAATTTTTTCCATAAAAAACAGCCGTACGTCAATTTGCTAGGGCAGTCATCGATCCTATTAATTTAATTATTTTCATCGACCTGCTATTTACGGATTTTTTCAATGAGTCGAGATAGATGAAACGGAACGATTGACATCCACGGTAAATTTACCGTGGTCCTTAGCCTGATTCCCCATCGTAAGCGAAGCCGTACATTCCTTCGGAAGATCGATAGGTACTCCGTGAATGGGGTACATTTATTTATTACCATGTTACTTTCTACTTAATTAATAACGGTCATAAACGGGTAGAGATCGATGAGGCATAACTTCTTGGAGCCACGGTAAGCTTACCGTGGCTGCAAGCTGTTGCTACCGATGACCGAATATTCTGATTAAGATCTGAAGTCCACAATTCGGTCAATCATCGATCCTATTAATTTAATTATTTTCATCGACCTGCTATTTACGGATTGTTGCAATGAGTCGAGATAGATGAAACGGAACGATTTACAGCCACGGTAAATTTACCGTGGTCCTTAGCCTGATTCACCATCGTAAGCGAGACCGTATATTCCTTCGGAAGATCGATAGGTACTCCGTGAATGGGGAATATTTATTGAAACGTAACGATTAACTATTTACGGATTTTTTCAATGCGTCGAGATAGATGAAACGGAACGATTTACAGCCACGGTAAATTTACCCTGGTTGTAAGCCTGATTCCCCATCGTAAGCGAGACCGTACATTCCATCGGAAGATCGATAGGTACTCCGTGAATGGGGTACATTTATTGATTAACATGTTAATGTCTACTTAATTAATAACGGTCATAAACGGGTAGAGATCGATGAAGCATAACTTCTTGGAGCCACGGTAAGCTTACCGTGGCTGCAAGCTGTTGCTACCGATGACCGAATATTCTGATCAAGATCTGAAGTACACAATTCGGTCAATCATCGACCTTATTAATTTAATTATTTTCATCAACCTGCTATTTACGGATTTTTTCAATGAGTCGAGATAGATGAAACGGAACGATTAACAGCCACGGTAAATTTACCGTGGTCGCAAGCCTGATTCCCCATCGTAAGCGAGACCGTACATTCCTTCGGAAGATCGATAGGTACTCTGTGAATGGTGTTGTACCCCGGGTCAACGCCCGATTATTTGAGGAATGCGCTTGCTCAATAATCGCGGTATGCAACGAGCGCGCGACGCATCGTTGCGAAATACGGAAGTATCGACGAAACAATATTTCAGAAGTTAGCCGAATAATTATTTAGTCGAGTCAGCTATTGGGAAACAGGGAACCGGACAGGCAATCCAGAAACAGTAATTGTTTAAACAATTACGAAACAGCTGACACTGTCAAAATTAAGCTGACATGCCTGCTCTCACCCCTATATAAAGGACCACGAGCAGGCACTCGACAGTCCGATTTTAATCTGAACAACGTTACGGTCAGTTAGTTATACCGTAAAACATATACTCTCTTCGGAAGGAAGATAAGCGTACAGAGTGTACTACACAGCTATTGGTAAATAATCTTGAATAAACTATTGTAATTAATATTGATATAATAAATCGTGCTTTTATAATTCACTTGGGTTTCAACCCTTTACTGGATAAATCCCAAAACCTTTGAGCTAGCGGCTCCCGCAGTACTCAGAGTAGCTAACTGAGTCTCTGCGGATATAACATTGGTGGCAGCGGCGGGATCTCCAGAGTGAATTATTAAAATAAAAAAATTACTAAACCCACGAAAAAAAATAAACAATCGCTAATACCAAGTTGTGAAATCTCCGCGTAGTGCGGTAAATTAAGACTCTCCACGAGAGAGAGAGTTCCGCGAACCAGGGTCGAGCATCGTCGACAAGAGTTCGGGCGGACCACGTACGCAACCAGGGCCAACGTGGGCATCCCGTTATTCAGGCGAGATAACGGAAGAGAGTTTCCGCGGATCACTGCAGGATCCACGGAGAGCGTCGCCAGACTTTGGGACGTAAAAAAAAAAGGGAGCCTAGAACCCCGGAGGGTTAGCCGTCAACAGCAAAAGGGCATCCCGTAATGTGGAAGGTTAACGCACTGTAAGTGACCTCCATTATCTCACATAGCAAACGAGAAACGCGCAGCCTTGTCGGAACCAGTAGCACCCGCTACCAAGCACCCAGAAAAATTTAATAAAATACTTAGCACGCACTCCGGTCGAAATGAGTACGCACAGCTCGCCACAGGGCCAACCAGGGCAGGAACAGGATCCAGGGGCCGACGCGCTGCGAGCCGCGGGAAGCCTCGAACGGGTCTTGGGGGAAATTGCGGACCAATCCCGACAGGGACCGAGCGACAGCCCTCTTAGGGACTTGCAACGGGAACGGCAACGGGAGGACACCCCGAACCCGATGGCCCGGGTGAACACCCAGAGAGGGTCCTCTTTCGGAAATAGAACCGGATGGGAGGATGTCGACGTACGCATGTTCGCGCCGAGGCAGGGTGAAGTTACCCCGACCATGGTTACCGACGAAATTAACCGTATGCGGAACGCGCAGCGCAGACAGGCCGCTCCCAACTGGGATATCGAGAACGGAGTTCGAGAACAGGGGACCGCAGAGGAAGCGGGCCAGGGGATACCGAACTTCGCCCAACCAGCCGCCCAAAAGGCCCGTCGGACCCTCTTCCCCACGCTCCAGCGCGTGGACGAGGGCGAAGAGTCCGACGATCCCTCGCAAGGGCACGCCCGGTCCGGTGCCGGGGACACGCTAGGGCAACGGGTCGCTCAGTTGGAACAGCTGATTCAAGAAATGAGCACGCAGATGGCCAAGGAGCAATCGATGGCGACGCTCCAACCGACAAAACGTGCGCAGGAAGATGCCACGATCGGGCGACTCGTAGCAATGGAAGAAACGATGAGGAATTTCGTCCTGGAGGGCCGGGGTGGCCGGCGAGGGGGACACGAACATGAAGACTCCACGGCCGAGCGACTCACAGCAATGGACCAAACAGTGAGGGACTTCGTTATGGAGGGCCGAAATGGGGGGCGAGGGGATGCTTCCCCCCCAAAACATTCGCTCCCTCGGCACCAAAGCAGGGTGACAATGGCGGATGAGGATGGACCGGAGTACTTAGACCTCGGTTCCGCCCTTCGAAACATTAAAACATTCGATGGGAACGATCCAACGAAACTTGACGGCTTCATGTTATCTTGCGAGGCCGTATGGGGCATGGTAAGGCCCAGACAACGGTCTACTCTACTCTCACTGATACGGAGCAGCAAATTGGAAGATCGTGCGACGCGGGAAATGCGCCACAAGACGATCGTAACATTAGACGATCTACGCACCGAGCTGGAAGCATTGTACGGGAAACGTGAGTCACTCGCCTCCCTGCAATACCAATTTTGCACGCTACGTCAAGACGCAAAGGAAAACGTCTCGGCGTATGCTACACGGGTAGAGACACTCACAGTAGAGGTCATCGAAAAACTGTGCGAAGGAGCCGATCAACGTGGTGCCCGTGCCATAGGCGAAGCGATCCGGAAAAGCGCACAGATGAATTTCGAAAACGGGCTAAAAAAGGAAATTCAGACCATCGTTCGTTCCCGTAATTATCAAGGGCTACACGACTCTGTCGTGGGGGCCATTGAGGTCGAAAAAATGACCTTAGGGCGGCCAGGAGGGGCACGTCCTAATGGGGGCGGTAACGGCGGTGGCAACTCTCGACAGTCGCAAGGCGCGGCAGGGGAGAAAAAGGGCGCCTGCTACACCTGCGGGAAAGCAGGGCATCTGACAAAAAATTGCCGATCAGGTAGGCAAAGCCTCCCGGCGCCGGCTCAGAAGGAGGTGAACGTCGCGAGCGTTACGTGTAATTATTGTAAAAAAACCGGTCACTTATGGAAAGATTGCCGGTCACGTAAGCAAGCGGAAAATAAGAAAAATAAAAATAATAACAATAATAAAAAATCCGCCGAGCCGAAAAAGGAACAAAACAACGGACAGTCACCGCAGGAAGGAACCGTAGGGGCATTCCGGGTCGACACGGTCACCGCCACGAACCGGCCCTTAAGGGGGGCCAATATCTACACAATCGAGGCGAAATCATCCTCGCCGGGACGGACCACGATTACAGAGTTGCTGACAGTGGCATCGTTCCGAGGGAAAAATCATCGGGCACCAAACGAACCCCTTAAGGAGGTCAGCGTCTATGCGGCAGAATCGCCGGGACCTCATGCGTCGGCCAGCGACTTCCATATTAAATCGCCGTCTAGTATCGAGGGTATACTGACCCTGAAGGCCGACACCGGGGCTCAAGTGAGCCTAATACACGAAGACGTGTTACAAAACGACACGCCCGCCGAAAAAACGGCGGTCGCACTGACAGGGCTCGGAGGTGGCTCATTAAATGCTTACTACGCCGCCCTTGTCGAGCTCGAAACACCGAACGGATCCGTGAAACATTGGTTTCACGTAATACCTCGAAATCTCCAGATACATACGCACGGTCTCCTCGGTATGGACTTTATCAGAGAAAAACAGGTCGACATACTCAGAGGAGAAACTATAAGGATCAAAGGGCACTGCATGCCTCTCGTGGACGGAAGTTTGAGCATAACTTTGCCGCCACGGAGTGAGAGTATTGCATACGTATCCACGCTAAGCGCCGACGAAGGAATCGTCGAGCGACGTAATGTTTCCGAGGGCATTATACTCGGAGCATGTGTGACCTCGCCGCAAGGCCACAGCTGTGTAGTAAGCCTTGTAAACACAACGGCGGAATACGTCCGCGTCGAACGACCCGCCGTGACACTCGAGCCACTGGCCTCAGCAGAGGAATTACCCGGTGCGGCCGCCGCCACGACTCGCGGAATCTGCACCGTCAGCACGGGGGCGAGCGGCACGCGACTCGAGAAACTACGAAAAGAAATAGATACCTCACACCTTAACCAGGAGGAAGCGAGCTCGTTAACGGAAATATGCGACGAGTTCGCGGATATATTTCATCTCGAAGGGGACCAGCTGCCCTGCACCAACATGGTGGAACACAGCATCCCCCTCGAGCCCGGGGCACGACCCATAAAAGTACATCCTTACCGCTTACCGGAAGCGCACAAAAAGGAAGTACAGGAACAAATGAATGGGATGTTAAAGGACGGCATTATCCAACCAAGTCGAAGTCAATGGAATGCGCCGTTGCTGGTCGTAGCGAAAAAACCTGACGCGGCAGGAAAAATAAAAATGCGCGTAGTCGTGGACTTTCGCAAACTAAACGAAGTAACCATCGGGGATTCGTACCCGCTACCGCAGATCACGGAAATATTAGACCAGCTGGGTCGAGCACATTATTTTACGACGCTCGACCTTGCCTCAGGATTCCATCAAATTCCGATGGCGGAAAAAACGGCATTCTCCACACCTCAAGGGCATTTCGAATACACGCGTATGCCCTTCGGCTTAAAAAATGCTCCACCGACCTTCCAACGGTTAATGAGCACCGTACTCGCAGGGCTCGAAGGGCTCAAATGCTATGTGTATCTCGACGACATAGTAATATTCGGAGCCAGCCTGGCGGAGCACAACGAACGGCTTCGCGAGGTATTTGGACGCTTAAGAGAAGCGAAATTGGCCCTTCAACCGGCAAAGTGCCGATTTCTACGACTGGAAACTCGCTATCTCGGTCACATAATTTCGAGCGAAGGAGTACGCCCGGATCCAGCTCTAGTGACCTCCGTACGGAATTTTCCGACTCCCTGAGATGCCAAGGGCGTGCAGTCCTTCCTAGGACTAGCAGGATACTACCGTAAATTTATCCAAGACTTCTCGAAGGTCGCCAAGCCCTTAACGGAACTAACGAAAAAAGATATTAAATTCGAATGGATGGCGAAGCACGAACAGGCCATGGAGGACCTGAAACGCGCATTAACGACCGCTCCCGTGCTCCAATATCCGGACTTCGAGAAGCCCTTCGTGGTTACCACCGACGCCTCGGACAAGGCCATCGGGGCCATATTATCGCAAGGGCCAATAGGCGAAGATCTACCAATCTGCTACGCCAGCCGAACGCTAAATAAAGCCGAGCAAAATTACACGACCACGGAAAAAGAACTCCTGGCAATCGTATGGGGAATTGCACAATTTCGCCCATACGTATACGGCACTCGGTTCACCGTAGTAACCGATCATAAACCACTAACGTGGCTATTCAGTGTCAAAGACCCGGGGTCGAGACTCATGCGCTGGAAAATAAAATTATCAGAGCATGAGTTCGACGTGCAGTATAAGGCGGGTAAGCAAAATACCAACGCGGATGCACTCAGCCGCATATGTGTGGTAACCCGGTCACACGCACACAAGGAGACCGAGCAAGTATGCAGCGACACGGACCGCGACGGCGAGACTCGCCCGCACGAAGAAACGGTCAGCCAGGAGTACGAGTCCGCGGACGGTCAGCCCGACGCGCCGCGCGAAAAGGAATACGAAGAAAACGGGTCAGACAGCGACTGTCCCAGCGAGGAGGAAAAAATCAAGATACTCCACGAGCATCACGATGCGCCCCTCGAGGGGCATCAGGGAGTCACGCGAATGCTTGCAAGAATAAAATTAAGATACTCCTGGCCCGGAATGCGAAAAGATATAGAAGCATATGTGGGCCGCTGCGACAAGTGCCAGCGCAATAAAATTCGGCCGGCGACAAAGGCGCCGTTAGTCATCACCGACACGCCTACTCGGGCCTTCCAAAAATGCGCCATGGACATTGTAGGCCCACTACCGGAAACAGAAGCGAGAAATAAATATATTCTCACGTTCCAGGACTCGCTTACGAAATACAGCGTAGCCATACCGCTGGAAAATCAGCAAGCAAACGAGGTTGCGAAAGCGTTCGCAAAAGAAATAATCTGTCGGTACGGGACACCAGAAACCATCATTACCGACCAAGGCACGAATTTTCTGAGCGCGATCTTTAAGGGGGTATGCAAATTACTACGCATAGAAAAAATACAAACCACAGCATACCACCCCGAGTCGAATGGGGCGCTCGAACGCTCGCACAGGACGCTCGCCGAATACCTTAAGGGGTATATAGATGAAGATCAGGGGAATTGGGACGAATGGCTACCCTACGCCATGTTTACATATAACACGACGCCCCACACGGCGACTGGATTTACGCCGCACTGCCTGATCTACGGCGACAACGCAGAGCTACCAACGTCCTTGAAAAGAGAACCCAGGCCCACGTACGCATACGACGATTACGTGCAAGAATTACGAGAACGGCTACGCGCGGCCTGGTCTACCGCGCACGATAACCTAAAAGCAGCAAAGGAAAAAGCCAAAGAACAGTACGACCGAAAGGCGAAAGAAATCAAGTTCAAGGTCGGAGACCGCGTATTATTACACGACGAAACGGTGCGCCGAGGACGCTCAGCAAAGCTAACGCCGAAATGGATCGGACCCTATCCCATCGAGGAGATACACCCGCCGTGCAATTACACCCTCCGCCAAGGACGGCGGACGGTAAAAGTACATGTAGACCGCCTAAGAAATTACGTGGACGAATAGAAAAAAAAAAAAAAAAAAATCCACCAGACGGTCACCGGTTTCCGACAAGGCTTCGCAATAGGAAATGCAATAAAGATAGAAAAATAAATAAATAAAAATTCCAGGTTACTGGTGGTAAGCGCGCAGGCCGCGGCCCATCTCCCGGACCGGCCATACACAATACAACAATTCGAAAACGCCCCAGGGCTATATTTCGAAAAGGTCGGAACACTATATCCATACACCGACGTCTGGACACTGGCCATACGCATGAATTTAAAAAACATGGCCTTCATGGAGCTACGGATAAAAGCCCAGCTTGACGATGTTCGGACGAAGTGTGAAAAATTCGGGAGCCCGGACGGACATTGCGCCGAGATGCTGGAACACCTCGTACGACTCTCTGGAAAAATAGAGGAAAATGTGGGGGTTGTGCAGGATCTCATCGGAGTGAAACCGAGCCGCAAACGCCGAGGATTAATTAACGGACTCGGAACAGTGCTGAAAGCCATAACCGGCAACATGGACGCCGACGATGGGGAACGGCTCGAAGCAGAAATCGCGACCCTCCGAGATACACAGGATACGCTAAAAGAAGGCATGAAAAAACAACTGCAGGTCGTCGAAACCACGATCGAAATGTTCAACGAAACTTCGCAAGCAGCACAAAGAAATCTACAAAAATTGTTCACCATGGTGCACACCGTAGACGGTTATTTCCAAAACCGAACCGACGTATTACGCGACAGACAACACTTCGACGAAAGCCTGACGCTAATTGAAGCCTCTGTCGAAGCATACCTGCGCGAGGTAGATAAAATGACTGAATTATTCTCCGAGGTGGCATCCGGCACAGTGAGTGCCTCAACCGTGACACCAGCCACCCTCACGAAATACCTGACGGAGGCGTTGCCACATCTACCCAGAGGACACAGCTTCCCGCGTCCCATCGCGCGACATAGCGCGGCAGCCATACTCCGCCTGGCAACGGCTCGAGCTTACCGGAAGGAGGGAGTGGTAACCCTTATCTTGGAAATCCCCCTTATCGGATCGTCCGAATACAACCTAAATTACGTGTACCCCCTCCCGCGGAGGGGAAGCAACAACACCTACTATTACATCGATACCACAGAGGATCTCGTGATAGTAGACCGGAAGAATCGGCAATACATCCGAATGACGGAACGGGACCTCGAAACATGCAAGACCGCCGACGACAAATATTATTGCAAACCCCGACACCCAGTCATGGCGATCACCGAAGACGCGCCATGCAGCATACGATTATACATCGAGGGTGCGGTAGGTCACGGACAACCGTGTCCGAAGAAAATCGTACTCCTCACGCATACTCTCGTGATGGGTATGCGTCAACCAGGGCAATGGCTGTACATAGCGCCGAGCGAAGAGACGGCGAGCGTCGGCTGTCAAGGAAAGCCGACGCAGCAGGAAATATTACACGGCGCGGGGCTAGTGACGCTCCAGGAACGATGCACGGTCACCACAGCGGCCTTCAAGCTCGAGACGGTGCGACGATGGAAGCAACGGATAAACGACACCTGCTATGTGCCGAGCTACAACCTTACCCTGCTCCCCGCCGAGGCAGAAGAAATACCGATGACAATACGCGAAAGCCGGAAGACAACGCTCGAGCACGCAGTAACCAATCCGCGAGAATTAAACGAAGTCGGCACGCAGATAAGGAAGATGCAAAAGAACCTGGACAGAACCACCACGCACGAAACGAGTAATCCCACGTCGCTATACCACGTGGTCGGACAATATTCCGTCGGTGCGGTCGCCCTCTTCGCACTTGCCGGCTACATCATCATCAACGCCCTGTGTCGAAGGGCGAAATCAGAGGCCATACGCCTGCCCAGTGCCGCTTAACCTAATCTCGCCGAATAAAAAGGGAATTAACGGGAAAACACACAAAATACATTAAAATACATTTATTTCCCCGAAAAAAACATAAAATATATATATACAAAAAAAAGGGAAAATATAAATCCCAACGAAGGGAAGCGAGACTCGGTGGTCAGTACCACTCAGCCCGACGCCAATCCATCTCGCCCCGCTCGGCACGCCGCATCCGCGATATCGGATCCTCGTCGTCCTCGACCTCCGACTCCGAGTCCGAGGCACCCGCCGGCCGATAGCCAGACCCGGGACCCTGGACCGGCCACACATCGGATACCGGTCGGGAAGGAGTAACGATGCCAAAGTCGACACCGAATGTCAAGCCATCCCAGGGGATCAGCGTACCAGACTGCGGCCCAAAATCCCCAGTGGTGGGCGGAGGCGAGTCCTCGTTGACGAACGAATCGGTCTCCGAGAACAAATCCTCGTCAAGGAGATCCGAAAACGAATCGCCGTCGAGGAGATCGGAAAACGAATCCCCGTCGACGAGATCGGACAGCGAATCCTCGCCCGAAGAAACAGAGGATGACCGGAAGGAACCCCCATCGGCAGAAGATTCCCCATCGGAAACCAGGTCGATGACCTCCGGCTCCTCGCCGCCGACAGACAATTCTGCAGGGAAATCGCCCACGACACCGATGATCTCGACCTCCGGGCTCGGGGAGCGATACCGCTCGACCTCCGGGCTACCTTCCGGGCTATACGCCGCCTCCCAGCAGCACAACGACACGCGTTTCCTCTGGAACAAACCAAGGAGAAAAATTACGTAAACCGGCAACCAACTTCGCCAAAGCAAACATAGTAGATAAAAAGACAAAAATACGTAGACCTACCTTAATTGGTGGACTCATGGTGGCTTATCGGCGAGCCGAAATCGTTGCTGGTCGAATTAAAAATGAATAATCAAATCACGGAACACCCGGTTAATATAGACACGAAAACCCGCGATCAGCACCTCATCGGACATTACCCCGCGACCGTCAGCAACTTCGGTGGAGCAGCACGCCGCACTGGCCGCGCGATCAGCCAACCAAAAAACCTAAATTTTTCCAAAAAAAAAAAAAAAAAAAAAAAAAAGAGACACGGGATACATTCGAAAATCTCGCCGGATGCGAGCAAAATAAATTGTAAATTTCTTTTCCCCTTAGGGGGGAGGGATGTTGTACCCCGGGTCAACGCCCGATTATTTGAGGAATGCGCTTGCTCAATAATCGCGGTATGCAACGAGCGCGCGACGCATCGTTGCGAAATACGGAAGTATCGACGAAACAATATTTCAGAAGTTAGCCGAATAATTATTTAGTCGAGTCAGCTATTGGGAAACAGGGAACCGGACAGGCAATCCAGAAACAGTAATTGTTTAAACAATTACGAAACAGCTGACACTGTCAAAATTAAGCTGACATGCCTGCTCTCACCCCTATATAAAGGACCACGAGCAGGCACTCGACAGTCCGATTTTAATCTGAACAACGTTACGGTCAGTTAGTTATACCGTAAAACATATACTCTCTTCGGAAGGAAGATAAGCGTACAGAGTGTACTACACAGCTATTGGTAAATAATCTTGAATAAACTATTGTAATTAATATTGATATAATAAATCGTGCTTTTATAATTCACTTGGGTTTCAACCCTTTACTGGATAAATCCCAAAACCTTTGAGCTAGCGGCTCCCGCAGTACTCAGAGTAGCTAACTGAGTCTCTGCGGATATAACAATGGGGTACATTTATTGATTAACATGTTAATGTCTACTTAATTAATAAAGGTCATAAACGGGTAGAGATCGATGAGGCATAACTTCTTGGAGTCACGGTAAGCTTACCGTGGCTGCAAGCTGTTGCTACCGATGACCGAATATTCTGATCAAGATCTGAAGCCCACAATTCGGTCAATCATCGATCCTATTAATTTAATTATTTTCATCGACCTGCTATTTACGGATTGTTGCAATGAGTCGAGATAGATGAAACGGAACGATTTACAGCCACGGTAAATTTACCCTGGTCGCAAGCCTGATTCCCCATCGTAAGCGAGACCGTACATTCCTTCGGAAGATCGATAGGTACTCCGTGAATGGGGTACATTTATTGATTAACATGTTAATGTCTACTTAATTAATAACGGTCATAAACGGGTAGAGATCGATGAAGCATAACTTCTTGGAGCCACGGTAAGCTTACCGTGGCTGCAAGCTGTTGCTACCGATGACCGAATATTCTGATCAAGATCTGAAGTACACAATTCGGTCAATCATCGACCTTATTAATTTAATTATTTTCATCAACCTGCTATTTACGGATTTTTTCAATGAGTCGAGATAGATGAAACGGAACGATTAACAGCCACGGTAAATTTACCGTGGTCGCAAGCCTGATTCCCCATCGTAAGCGAGACCGTACATTCCTTCGGAAGATCGATAGGTACTCTGTGAATGGGGTACATTTATTGATTAACATGTTAATGTCTACTTAATTAATAAAGGTCATAAACGGGTAGAGATCGATGAGGCATAACTTCTTGGAGTCACGGTAAGCTTACCGTGGCTGCAAGCTGTTGCTACCGATGACCAAATATTCTGATCAAGATCTGAAGCCCACAATGCGTCAATCATCGATCCTATTAATTTAATTATTTTCATCGACCTGCTATTTACGGATTGTTGCAATGAGTCGAGATAGATGAAACGAAACGATTTACAGCCACGGTAAATTTACCGTGGTCCCAAGCCTGATTCCCCATCGTAAGCGAGACCGTACATTTCTTCGGAAGATCGATAGGTACTCCGTGAATGGGGAACATTTATTGAAACGTAACGATTAACTATTTACGGATTTTTTCAATGCGTCGAGATAGATGAAACGGAACGATTAACAGCCACGGTAAATTTACCCTGGTCGCAAGCCTGATTCCCCATCGTAAGCGAGACCGTATATTCCTTCGGAAGATCGATAGGTACTCCGTGAATGGGGTACATTTATTGATTAACATGTTAATGTCTACTTAATTAATAACGGTCATAAACGGGTAAAGATCGATGAGGCATAACTTCTTGGAGCCACGGTAAGCTTACCGTGGCCGCAAGCTGTTGCTACCCATGACCGAATATTCTGATCAAGATCTGAAGTACACAATTCGGTCAATCATCGATCCTATTAATTTAATGATTTTCATCAACCTGCTATTTACGGATTTTTTCAATGAGTCGAGATAGATGAAACGGAACGATTAAAGCCACGGTAAATTTACCGTAGTGCAAGCCTGAGTCCCCATTGTAAGCGAGACCGTACATTCCTTCGGAAGATCGATAGGTACTCCGTGAATGGGATACATTTATTGATTAACATGTTAATGTCTACTTAATTAATAAAGGTCATAAACGGTTAGAGATCGATGAGGCATAACTTCTTGGAGTCACGGTAAGCTTACCGTGGCTGCAAGCTGTTTCTACCGATGACCGAATATTCTGATCAAGATCTGAAGTCCATAATTCGGTCAATCATCGATCCTATTAATTTAATTATTCTCATCGACCTGCTATTTATGGATTTTTTCAATGAGTTGACATAAACATAACGATTAACAGCCACGGTGAATTTACCGTGGTCGCAAGCCCGATTCTTCATCGTAAGCGAGACCGTACATTCCTTCGGAAGATCGATAGGTACTGCGTGACCGCAAGTTAATGTTGCCACTGATTAAATAATGTCATTTCATTGTAACCACATGCAAATGTGTAGCAACCGTACCAATACCAATTTCTTAATTTAGTCGATTAGCACCTTAATAATAAGTACAGTTAAGTATAGAAAGCGAGTGGATATAAGGATATTTACTGTCGGTGCAACAATCGACGAAAATTTCTAGAACCAATGTCTTAAGTCACGGTAAATGTGCACCTAATCTTCTTAGAGACGCAATCATTCATATGTACTTACCGTAGATTTTCTTGCAGTCACGGTACCGTATATCCACGGGTTAATCTAGGGATTTTTATCATGTAGATAATTTTGTAGACACGGTAAATGGTGTAGATAATTTGTTTTGGCGTTTACCGTGTATCCACGGTAAACTACCGTGATTTCACCGGAATTTACCGTGAATCCACGGTACCGTGGATATACAGGTTGGTGCGAATAGACACTGCCGTTAAATACTGCTCGGTTCGCGGTGGCGTTAGTACTTACAGAAGGAGCTTCTAAGAACCCGTTGGTTACTAGATTTTTCAAGGCAATCTATAAACTGAAACCGATAAAACCAAAATATCAGGGAACCAGGGACACGAATATTGTGTTGAATTTCATAGAAAAAATGCCGTTACCGGAGGATCTTGATCTGGAGATGCTAACGAAGAAGACGGTTACTTTACTGGCATTAACCTCTGCACATAGGGCACAAACGTTATCTCTGATTAAGATACAAAATATTCAAGTGGTAACAGATTCTGTCGAGATAAAGGTTCCAGACAGAATAAAAACTTCCAGGATAGGCAGTTTTCAGCCCCTGATCGGTATCCCTTACATCAGAAATAACCCTAAGCTTTGTATTGCGAGCGCGTTAGTTTACTATATGAAAAGAACAAAGAAAAATAGAGCAAACATAGACAATAGTAGTTAGCGGTGCACTATGGCGACCCCCACTCCTATGCCCACTCCTCGAGGCCCCCCGTTGAGAGCGTAGTTCGAGCTGGTGGGGGTAAAAGTGGGGATAGAGTGTTTGGTGTCGTCATAGCGCACCGCTGCGTGTATATAAAAAAATGTGACCAATAATTGGGTCAATAATACATACCAATAAGATATATTGGTTTATTTTATTATTAACATTTTAAATTTGAATTTGAATGAGTTATAAATTTGAAAAAATCCCGTTATAAAATGTTTAGTGTTAGTTTCTTTAGTTTATTTTGATTCTTCTTCTTCTTCTTCATAGACGCGCATGCTTCCGGTGTATCGAAGTAGCCTGTAAAATAAATAATATTTATTAATTTTATTAATATTTAATAATATTTACCTGTTGTAACAAAACATATATAAAGGGCCGATCATCAAATATTGGGACGCGGCGTAGCGCCTGATACTCCCGCTCACACAGCATACCGTATGGGAGCCTCCGGCTCCTGCATGCTCACATAATCTTCGTAGCGAAGTTGCAGACATCGGCGCCTCCTTTCCTCCTCTCCCGCGTATCTGACGCGTTCAAATAAATAAAATAAATAAAATAAATAAAATAAATAAAATAAATAAAATAAATAAAATAAATAAAATAAATAAAATAAATAAAATAAATAAAATAAATAAAATAAATAAAATAAATAAAATAAATAAAATAAATAAAATAAATAAAATAAATAAAATAAATAAAATAAATAAAATAAATAAAATAAATAAAATAAATAAAATAAATAAAATAAATAAAATAAATAAAATAAATAAAATAAATAAAATAAATAAAATAAATAAAATAAATAAAATAAATAAAATAAATAAAATAAATAAAATAAATAAAATAAATAAAATACTCACGAATGTTGTTCCGTGGACGTGGCCGTTGCTCCTCCTCGGGTTCAATCACAGCAGGTGGTCCTCCTGAAACGGGTACTTCTGTCACCTCGTTGGCCGGACGAGTGTAGCACGATTTTTTACGACTGACTCGGTCGAAGTTTCGGAGCATACTGACAACTGCACGTGCGAGATCGCAGCCGTGCGCGCGGGAGCAGGAGGCTGCCGCTCGTGAGCTACCGAGTCGCACGCTGCGGATGCACCGTCAACCGAAATCCAGATGTTCTTCCTGGATCACTGGCGGGCGAGCGTGATGGCATGCATGCAGCATTGACCATGGCCGAATTCGGGGAATTGAATTATGACTAATATTATTTTTAACACAATTATTATTTTAGCACCACACTTAGCGTGGAAATATGGAAGGAGGAGGGTGGCACGCGTTCGCGAGCTACCAAGCGTTCGTTCGTTCGTTCGTTCGTTCGTTCAAAATTTTTTAATTTTTATTCGAACATTTGTTTCCATTGGAGTCGTCATAGCGCGCCGCTGTGTGTATATAAAAAATGTGGCCAATAATTGGGTGGCCAATGATTGGATGGGGCGTCCAATAACTGTGCATTAATCGTAGTTGCATGGCACAGTGATAGGCACCCGGCCAATAACTGGGTGGCCAGTGACTGTGCGTGCTGCCAATCACCGTGTGACAGGTGTGACTTTAATGCACAGTGATTGGCACACCGATT